>WEIU01006659.1:52938-103245 GCA_013389925.1 Aegithalos caudatus
AAAAAAAAAAAAAAGCTGAGTGGGGCCTATCTCTTTACCTCTTTTTTTCCAACCTGGACCACAAAAATTTTTCTCTTATGTGTTGCCTCCCAAAAGAAACCAAACAAACCTGATATATTGCTAAAAGTTTCCATTGAACAGAACACCATATTCTTTATTCTTTGGAAACTCCAGTGAAGTACAGGTTTTTTTTACTCCTGTATTCAAGGATTTTTTGAGGGCTTGAAGGATGCCATGAGGCCAATGAAATTTTCCAAGGTTTTTCCTCTGAGTATGGCCTTCAAGCAAAGCAGTCTGAAGACAGCTTTATTTCAAAGGGAATGTCTAAATTTCATTTTGTGTGCAGGAAACTAAATTTAGAAATATCAAAATACCCTGTGGAGTGGGATTGCTGCTTTCTTCCCAGTTCTGGTTACATACATAGGTGTTATAGGAAGCTCAAGGATCTTGGCTAGAGGATTAGAGGATGAGCTGAATGACAGAGAAAGAATAATGTTACTGTCAGGTCTCATCACAAAACCTGTAATGCTGTTGTTACAGAGTACACACTTTCAATGTCAGCAGTTACTATGATTTCATTGGAAGTCTATTGTTATGTGGTGGTATTTCTAAAGACCCAGCTTCTGGAAACTTGCAAAGACATGTGAATTTAAGTGCAATTTCCCTGTTTAAAATAGATTCAGGTTTGAATTGGCCACAGAGAAAAGTTTAAAATCATGAATCAAAATGCTCAACCATCATAGAGCAGGCAGAAAGGCCTTTCTTTTTACTATATTCCTTTTAAGTTCATTAATTTTAAGAAGATTTCTGAATTTCTGGAGCCAAATTCATAACGTTTAAGTGCTCAGGTTTGGCATAATTGATTTTTTGGCCTCCCACAGAAGCTGATGCAAGCAAGTCATAATAAAGGGCTGAATATGTCTAGTTATAAGGCTCTGCCAAACCTCTGTTTGCTGACAAGAAAAGCATTTTTGAAAGTCACAGGAAGCACTGAAACTCTTTTTGTCAGCTTTAAAAAAATCTAAGTTGCACCTCTGTATTCCAGGCCACACAGACTGAAATAATTTCTGAAATGGAGATTGTGCAGGAAAGAATGTCCTTATATACATTTTTTAAAGCACTGAAATCCAAATGTAGTACTGGTTCTTTACATTATAAGTCAATGTTACAAGACAAACTTTAACTCTGTGAGTGCATCTGATAATAACAGATTGTAATAGCCTGTTCAGGAAGAAACACTTGTAGGTTAACTTCTTGATCGCATTGAGAAATTATTTAAGAAACACTGCTAAAGCTGTTTACACTTTTCATGTATTATACATAAATATTTGTTTATGGAGCAACTGTGTGGTGCTTTGCCTCTGTCAGCAACTGGAAATTGTTACTAATAACAACATTTAGGGTTATAAATTCCATAACCCCTATCTGACTCCACGCTGTACTTTCCAAGAAATTGCAAAGTGAGAACTCTGGCCTGGGCTTCAAGGAAGAGTTATGCTGAGATGCACAAAAGTGTTCTGTGAGAAATTCAGTGCTTTCTGCACTCCACATTACCCCCATCCCCACAGCCATGCAGAGGACACTGAAGCCTTACACGAAGGTGTGTTTACAATGCCAGTTAGTAAGAAGTTTGAGACTGGTTTTATAACCAGACCTAACCTCTACCATGCATGACATTATCACAGAATTACAGAATCACTCACATTGGAAAAGACCTCCAAGACCATCAAGTCCAACCTTTGACTGATCACCATCTTGTCAACAAGACCATGACACAAAGTGCCACATCCAGTTGATTTCTGAACACCTCCAAAAATGGTGATTCCACCACTTCCCTGGGAAAACATTTCCAGTGTTTAAAATCCTTTCCACAAAAAAGTTCCTCCTCATGTCCAACATTATTCCTGATGTCCAAATCATGATATCTCATCATTCTTCTCTTTCATCTGATTCAAAATTCTCCCTTCACTAAGGACCCAAACCCATGAACTAATGAGCTGTGGGCACTACTGTCATGTAAATACTCTTACTAGACACAAACTTTATCCTCCACTCATATTTTGATGTTTGAACATCAGTTCACTGCGTTGGAAAGTTTAATTTCAATTAACACCTTGCACAAAAAAGAGCACAAAGTCTGAAGTAATTATTTGAGACATTTTAGCAGTCAGTTTAAAGAATTTAGGATGAGCCAAAATTGAGCATAATCAGCAGAATACCTTCCTTGTATTCCAGATAACAATATCAGACATTGGCCAGATACTTGGGTACTAAAAGAAGAACTTAGAGAATTAGTATTTTATTCTAATCTTGTAAGATATCTGGTTTTACTGTTACCTTGTCAAGTGAAAGGCCAGTGGCATTTTATACCGTTGGATAGACAAATGAGGAAAGTATTCTGGGTGTTCTGCTCTATGGCAAGGTTCTCTCCTTCAGTGAGCACAAATCCCAAAACCAAAAGTTATCCCAAAGAAATTAAGACAATATTTGGCCCACTGTTAGCATACTATGCTTAGCAATCTCTAACACAGAACAATACCCAGTGGATTTTGAGAGTTCAGCTTTCTTCAAAACTATTTCTTTCCTTCATACAAAAAAGGACAAAACAGAAGAAAACACAGAAGCATGGGAAAGTAAGTTAGGCAGGAAACCAGTTTGTATTCACATTTGTTACCCAGAAGAAAAGTAGATTTTTAAAAAAAGATACATATTTCAAAAGCTGAACATTTTAGCTTAATTTTAATTAGTATTTATTCAGAGTCCTGTGGGAAAAGAATGAATGCCATATAACATATCTGATGCTGGAAAGCCCTGAATATCCTCAAATTCATGTTGATTAAAGTAGGAAACTTGGGAACAGAAAGTCCTATTTTATATTTTTTTTTATTTCTAGGCCGCAGTTTGATAATAGTAAACTAAAACATCAGGGATTTTATTTTATCATGTAAGAATTCCTAAGAGAAGGATCTTGTGAAAATTTATATTTAAGGCTCTGTAAGAGATGAACCTCATCTGCTTTAACTGATTGTGTGTGTGGTCAGTATGCCTGAAGTCTTCCCTTTTATAACAATTTTGTTGTAAGGTTTTCCTTGTTCACATCTACAGGATCAATAAATGGAAGTGCAGGGACTGTAGTAAATGAGTCTCAGTTAATCTTACCTATCATTGAAAAAGCAGTTTCAGAGTAGTTCTGTCTTCAATAATATCACTTAAAAATCAAGAAACAAAAGAGTTCATAGAGTTATAGTGCAAATTAACTCAATCCATCAATGTTCATTTTGTGCTTGTTATTCTTCATGGGAACAAAGAGTAGCCTGAGTTATCATAAATAAAAAAGCAAATTACATGTGGACTGACTATATAAGAACAAAAGTAAAAAATCACTACTGCTAGACTCATCTGTATTTCTTACTACTTTCCTATTAGTAGGTAGATCAAGTCCTAGAACTTTAGGAAGCTGTCCAATGACAAACCATTCAGTCTTTTTCTCACTACTAATTACCCAAAAGATTTCTCATTCTAGGTTCAGAAATCACATCTTTTGGCCACTGTCCTCTATGAAAATGTGAATAAATTCTTCACAGTACTCCTTCCCTAAAAATTACTTTGGGAAGAGAGGTTATCTCAATAGAAGGCATCATGCCCAGTTCTCTTCAATGTCTTCATTAACAACCAGGACACAGGACTAGAAGGAATACTAAGTTTGCTGACAGCGCTGAATGTGGAGGAGCTGTCAACTCCCTCAAAAGGGAACAGGCTCCCCAGGGAAGTGGTCACAGAGTTAAACCTTTCTGAGTTCAAAAAGTGTTTGTACAACACTCCCAGGAATATGGTGTGATTCTTGGGGGTGTCGTGCACAGCAGCAGATGTTGTACTCAATGAACCTGGATGGGTCCCTTCCAACTTAGCATTTTCTCTGAGTCTATGGTCTCTATTGGCAAAACCCTCCCATTATTAAAATTGTACTTGAAGCACCACGTCACGTTTCTCTTAAAAATGATTGCTGACATCCCTCAATTTTTCTTTTTTTCTTTACCTTGCACCACATGGGAGGGTGTTGCTCAATTGTGGCTGTGTTTTGGAAAATCACTACCAGACACTGAAGCCCTGGCTTGAACTTCCAGAATTCAGTGTGGTCTATAAAGTTCAATGCTGACCATGTACAAATCAGTCTCCATTCTTTTTTGCACAATCCAAAGTGTGCAAGGAGATTAAATACTATGACTTGATCTAATACAGTGGAAGAAGAGTGCTATGCACACAGACTTCAAACACACTTATATTTTTTAGCAGTCTGTACAGTAGATTTTGTCTGGGAGAGGTTACAGCACAGATCCTACTGCACTGTTCATGAAAAGACTGCAACTAAATGAAATAACTTTCTCTATATCAGTATACATCTGAAAAGAAAGGAAGAACAGTTCCAGTGAAGACCTGCTTCAGGAAATCATGGTAGGGCTAACAAGGCATTACTAAAACAGAGTGTTTGGTTCTATGAGAACTGGAAACTGTTGATGCATAGTTGGAAACATTCTGGTTTTCTAGGATGGGTTTGTCAGTTGGAGGGTAGAACTATAAAGCTCAAAATATTTCTTAAAATACTTTAAAAGTCTTAAAAATTAAAGTAATTTTCAGTAAGAAGGAAACTGGAAAATATTTTCATTAAAATACACTTTGGCTTAATTATCAGCCTACAGATCCATTCTCCAAACCTTTATAATGGTTAAAGGGTAGATACTGTGAGTTTTTGTGGGGGTTTTTTGTTGCTCAAACTTAAGTTTTCCACCTAATTCTGGACAAGTGGGGGAATATTTTTTCCAATCCAATTTCCTTCAAATAGAAAAAAACAAAACAAAACAAAACAAAACAAAACAAAAAAGAAACCAACCAAAAAAACCCAAACAATTAGCAAAGAGTTCCAATCCTCTTTTTATATATGACCCATCAAATTCTGTACTTTGGCTCTCAGATATGTTCTCTGTTTTAGAGGGGAGATGAGTTTTTCATTTAAAACTATCTAAATTACTTGCAGTGACCCTGCTGTGTGAGTAGCAAAACCAGCTTACCCTGTCCTGGACAGGATGCTTAATTAACTCCTAAGATCAAAAAATTTACTGAAATCACCTAGAATTCACACAGAAGACAAACCCCCTAATGCTTATCGGTATTACCTTGAAAGTTAATTAGGTTTCAAATTAACACAAACTGTATACTTACCAGGTTTTTCAAGATCAGCTGCTTCAGGATTTCTCTCAAGACATCTTTTTTATTGCACTGATTCATATCATTCCAGAGGTCTGCATGTTTCCTTATCCTATTTCCCTTTCCAGCAGCTGTTAGCTACCTTTGATCTGGGAACCTAATTTGATAGACTAGGGTGCTGTGTTCTGGCTCCTCTCTCCCAGTACCAGAGGGGTCAGCCATCCACATGTGCTTACTTTTTATATGCCCAGAGGTAAATAGTCACATTGAGTCTCTCTTTGTGTTATCTTTCAGCTTTCGAATCATTGGTAAAGCATTTAGGTATTTTTAAAATCAGGGAACATTTTTCCATTGATGTTCAGAATATCCAGAATTTTCTAAATTGCTGTCACTGTCTCTACTTCACTCTAGGTATCTAGATCTCCTTGAACACAGGAGAGAGAAATGCAAAGATGTGGGAAAAGAGCATAAGTGTCAAACTTTATTGTGACAATCTCACAAGACTGTCCTTTGGGAATCTATCTATCTATCTATCTATCTATCTATCTATCTATCTATCTATCAATACCAGCTGTGAAACACCAGAAGGACAGGTGCTTAGTTTCTGGGATTTGGAACCTTCCTATCCTGATCACATCTTCCCTTTTTCTTTCCATTCTTTGTTGGGCTAAAACTCGAGTTACTGTTTCTCATTCCTATCCAGTTGCCTTTTGTACAATATATTTATTTCTTGTCTTTTGTGTTTGCATAAGAATCTTGTAACACTCAAGTATACACACTGAAAAATAAAGATTAATCACATAAACTGAAAACTCGGAAGAAAAGAATCAACTGAGCTGAAAATGTTTAAAGTCCTGCAAGGGTTTAAAAGGTTATAAACTGAAAGGACAAAGGTTTTTGGAAGCAGACTTACGAGTAAACAACCTCACTGTGACCTCATGCTCATATAAGGAGTGAAGAGGAGGAGATGGACCCATTAGGCAGGAAGTTATAAGAAATCTGCTGAGCTAAAAAACAGCAGAGAAAATAATATATGAAGGTCTACAGTTGAATCTGAAGAGGGGGAATCTCCAAGGACTAACTGGAGAGAAGAAACTACATTACAACATTTTCCTGGCCTATAAGCCTAAGTTAGGAAGTAAGCAAAGTCCAGACCCAGTGCCAGATCGCTGGGATTCACTGAAGCTTATTGTGTGCCAGAACATTCTCCAAATTGAACAAGAGGGAACAGAGACAACAATGACCCTGTTTTTTATAATCTTTCTTAACTAGGAGCTGTAAAGCAACAAAACCTAGGGACTGATCTGGAGATGATCCACATGAATCTGCTTAGCTGTCCACAGGAAGAAAACTCCCAGAACAATGCACAAGAGGGCTGAGACGAAAGGGATTTGGATGACTATCAAAACATAGAGAAAGAGGTTCATCTCTACTACCAGACAGGATGCTCAAGTAATGTTTTATAGGAATTTATGCAAACCAACCTTATTATTTTTCTAATGTAAGGAAACAGGCCAGGTTACCTATCAAGTAAAGAGACAATACCAGTTCAAAGAGCATCTGACCTTACTATAGCATGACACCAGAAGCAATGATTATAAAGAGAAGTTACTGGAATGGCAATCTGTACTTATTTATATTCAACTTAACTGAAAAGGGGGCCAAAAAAATCCTGAGGAAATGTGGTTAACTGACAAAGCACTGTGCTATAGTCAAAAGGAAGGATGAAAACCAGGTTAGGAAAGAACAGGAACTGGAAGTGGGTAAAAAGTCTACATGGAAAAAAATTATCATTGCAAGAACCCAAAAGGTATTTTAGAGAAAAAGCAGCCAGGATCTGGAGATCTAGTAACAACTCCAGTTACTATTTTAGGATATAAAGAGTCTGAAGATGTATAAACTTGTAAGTAATTAATACAATTATATCAATTTAGCGTCATCCTTAGCATAACAGATTGTTTTCATGTGGTGGTCCAGACATGTAAAGGGCACTGCACCAGGTTCTTCCTGGAGTAATGTATGGGTTAAGGTATCCATTCCTTCACCATTTCGGACAACTATACAGCAGGCATTATACTATACTATACATCTAAAATACATTCAGTGCCATATAGATTGGTTATTTCCAAGCTCCATCTTCATGTAATTTAATTTGTTGGTAAAGAAGAAAAGGAACTGACAGAAGACACTGTGGGATCACAGAAGCATTTCACACCACATACCTTAGTCTACTGACTTAGGATCCTCATTACTTCTCCGACATTTCTACAGTGAGTAGAGAAGGACAGACAGTTGTCAGGGAGTTTTTCAGAAAAGGTCCCAAGCTGTTTCTACTCCACTGAGTATTTGTAAGGAGTTTGGAAATGTTAGTCTTCCAAGCTGGGTGCTTCATCTGGATGTCCAAAGTCAGACTGGCTAACCCCAAACCATTCCTTATTCCAGTGCCTCAGAGATTAAGACAAAATAAGACTTCAGGGGTCAACTCTCTATATAAATGAATTCCTTAACTCTAGTCTGTACTTTGTAATATTGCTTTCAGGAAGGTTTCTATACATAGAGACTACATAAGGTCAGCATTTATGTCCTGCAAATGAGTCCCTTAAAAATTCTCCTGTGCTCTTGAATTGGTTTATAGAAATATTTGTTCCACATGAACATTTGCCTCACCACACTTGTCCCAGCTTGTTATATATTTCTTTGTTCAAAGACTTGGCTTCTCATTCCACAGAAATCAATAATATAAAATTTAAAAGATACAGGGTGCATGATGTATAATTGCTTCCCATTCTTGAACTGCCAGGTTTCTCCCCCCCACACATAGTCATGGCACTCATGATTAAGAAAGAAATCATCTTCCTGGAATATTGTAAATGTCACTGAAGCAAGTCCAGCGAGCCAGAAAGACGAGGATGAGATAAGAGTGAAAATAATAATCTCCCAGAGGTGAAGCACGTAGAAGCTGAATGATGGACTTCCATAGGAACAAGTTAAGTGAAGCTTTTTGGGGTGTGAGTGGATGAGGAGGTAGGTACAGCATATAAAGGCAGTAATGTGTGTGTGTACACATACACATGTGTTTGTTTATTGTAGATGAACAAACAGAGCGAATTCAAAACTCTATAACTCAAAATAAAATGAGCTGAATTCATAACACATATTTGTGTGGCAGCCTTTACTGCACATGTCACATCTGGAATAATCTGGGGTCCAGATGGCTGGATAATGAGAGCTCACTGGCCTGTCCTGGAGAAGGTTCCTAAGTGTCTTCCCACACATGTTGACTCAGGGAGCTGCAGCTGCTGTGCCAGTAGGCACACCATAGTGCAGGCTAGATCCATGTAGATTTGAAACAAGTGCAACCTCTGCAAAATAATTCATCTAGGGCGGGTAAGCCTAGAATAACACAGACTGGAGTAATCTTTGAGACAGTGACATTATGAGTGGCAACCCTTCTACAGGAAGCATTTCACTGTTAGACTACAACAATTCATGAAAAGCCTACAATCTGAATTTCAATTGTTTTTCCCTCTGTGAATTACCAATAGATGACTGCTCAGCAGTCAAAACTATGGGGAACAGTCATCAAAACAACCTATCACTACTTGGGTACTTTAACCCCATTCATTCTTTTAAAAAAGTGCTGTCAGGATTTTGGCTCTGCTACAGAAATAGTTTGAGCTAAAGAAAGACATGTGAACTCAAGCCTAAAGCAGCAGTTAAAGGGAAACAGACTATACAAAGTATTAAGGCCTGTGGTGGTGAAGGAGACACATATACACAAATGCTGAGTCTATTGGTTGGTCACAGAGAAGGGATTTTCTGCAGGCGAAATAAACCCCAGGCCTGTTATTAATGTTATTAATTTTTTTCTGGATCATCCTTTGTGCCAGCTCCACCTATCACTCACACTTCATGGATAGTTCAATTAAAAGCACTAACAACTGCCAGCTTTATAATGTTAAAAGAAAACAGTTGTTATTAAAATAGAAAATAGCAGCAACCCATATCATCAGACCACCATAACATTGCACAGCTTGGCACAAGTCTTGAAGTCTCTGCTCTACTGAGGCCCTGTCCAGACCACACACAGAGCCTGAAATAGAATATAAATCATTTTTAAAAAGAGATGAAAATAAGATGTTATGTCTTAATTGGGATTTGCAATATAATCATCTGCTTTGCCTAATCTGTAAGTGGCATAGATAATAAAACTTTCCACCCTAGGGGAAAGTCTGATATTCTGATATTTATTTTTATAATTAACTGAGACAAAAGTTAAAAAATTCTCCTTTTTCTTATTTAGCTTTTTAGCTGAATCATTTTAATATCCTTGAATCAATGTATTTTATCTGATCTGTCAAATCAAACTGAAATAAAAGGATCTATTCTCTCTGCTAGCATGCATCTCCAGGGATTAACTGCCATGCAGTATGGAAAACATAGCCCATATGCACAGCATCTTTTATATAAGGAAAAAAAGCATGAAAGATCCAAAGCAACAAATTTTATATGTCATTTCTAATCTTCTGCTGAAACAGAAATTAAACACTGGCAGACCTGAAATATTTCCATCTCCTGTGAAATCTTCAGAAAAAGGGAAGAGAAAAAAATAGAGGATCCTTTCTTATTAAAATTTCTCTTTTGAGAAAACCACATTTACTGACACAGAAAATGCTGTTCAAGTTTAATCATCTCACATGTTAAAATTACTGTCAACTCTGTATGAATGTAAAGAACGGCCACTTCCAAATGTGTATACATATACATTACAAAAAAATTTAAAAACTACTAGAAAACACCTATTCTGGTATTTTTGCATTTCATATACAACTCTTAAGAAATCCTCAAATCAAGAGGGGTTTTTTTAACTATATCAGAGTTCTCCTGTGCTTGTACGTTATTATACAATCTTTAATGACACAAAATGCAGACTATTTTTTCCACAGACTCCCCCCATCTCTTACCTCCCCTCTTCCCCCTTCCCCTCCCCGTTTCATCCGCTGTGCAGAGTGAAAGGTGATGCAGAAATGAATCACTGTTCTGCACTGAATGAGCCCATTGTCCCTCAGCCCCTCGCCTCGCCTGGCTCGCTGCACGACTTAGAAGGTGTCCAGTAAATGAGGCAAAGGGCTGCAGGAAGAGGATTGTTCATCCTGTGCTCACTGTGCCTCCCCAAAGTGCTGTCTACAATCAGGCCATTAAACATACTACTTGCAGTTCTCAGGCGCGGGGAGACCCAAGCTGATGTTATCTATAAAAACAGAATGATAATTTTCTGTACTTTTGAATAGGAATATTTGCTTTTTTTTTTTTTTACGTGCAGATCTGGAGAACTTGTGCACTTGATATTAGACTTCAGCTGGCCCAAGCTTTCTGCAGCAAAAGAGAGCATTCGCTGACAAATTTAATTCACAGACGCTTTAATACACATACACAAAAAAACACAAAAATAGAGGGAGGATTTGAAATAAACTCCTTTAATATTTCAACAGATGTTACTCAGCCATTAAAGAAAGCAAAATCCAGTTTATACCACTGCTGCTGAAGGGTTTTATTTCAGTATCAGAAAGCTTGTTATGTTGTGTCAAGTTGATGCTGCTGAAGACTACTGAAGTGCTGATATGTGAACCTAATTTGGAGGATTTGCAAGCTGTGGAACTAGTAAGATCACAGATAACAAGGAGATGGATCTATTACACACTTTCTCTGGTTTCACCATGACATAATGCTCCAAAAATCAGAAAGTAAAATACAGAGTTGGCCCCAGTCCAAGCATCCCAATATGTTAACTGCAAAGTTGGATTTGTGCATGCGGCAAAATTAATTTCTTTTAAAAAAATAATTTAATTTTTTTTAAAAATAATGTAACAGTAGTGAAGGCTGGAAGTCTTTGTTAAACACACAAAGCAGTCTTCTTACTCAGGTTAGACTGTGGTGGAAACTCAGGAGGGATATAGTGTTGTCTCTCTCCTTTTCCCCTCCAGTAAGCATCGCTTAGCACACCATGAACCCTGGGTCACACACAGTCATATGGTTTACAGAGCTCCACTCCTCCTTCCTCTCTCCACATCACAACTTAGCTTAGCCTCTGCCTTCTGCTGCAACATACCTCTGCCCTGAAGGGAACAGGCATTCTCAACAATCAAGCAGAATATTCTGGCTCAAACTCCATTCTGGCTTTGGCTGCTTTAGTAAAACTGTCAAAAACTAATGGAAACGTGTTGCATTTACTGTAATGGTTTTTGTGTTGTAAACACCTGGTCTTGATGGTTCAGATATTTTGTATAGGCTGTAGAATGATGATTTAGATCACTGCTGGCTTTGAACTTTGAACATGTTACTACCACACTACTCAAGAATCTATATTAGAAGCTGCAGGAGAAAGGACAGTTTCATAGCAAAAAAAAACAAAAAAACCCAAACCAAACCTGAAGATTTTTGCATGTGGTGTTTGAATGAAACAGACATCTCTTACAGTTTTGAGAGAAGACAGCGACTGTCACCAGAATAACCAGTGCCCCCAGATAATGAAAAAGAACCAGACCCAAATCACTATTCTGAATTTATGCTAAGAGTTTTTCATGCTCTTTGATATTTTCTCCACCCTCAGCACATCATGTTAGCACTGTGTCAAAAGGCTAGATTGGGCCTTTTTTTCCTAAACCAAAGGTAAGTATCCCAACCATCTAGCCATCATCACATCCAGTGTTTTTGCAGTGGGTTTCTGTAACTAGAAATTCCAGCTTGAACCTGCAAAGTGTCTCTTGAGAAAAAAATTGATTGAAACTAACATGCTTCCCTGTAAAGTTTGATTTAGTTTTGCACTTTCCAATAAAAATAATCATACAAAAGTATGGCTTGCATTATAATTTATATCTCATTTATTATCTTGGCACCTGAATTACAAACAAACTTACTTGTGAGCCTAAGGATCGCTGAACAAAATTATCCATTTCCAAAGAAGCCAGGCTCCTGAGTTTTGTCTGATTTTTAGTCTTGAATCTGATGTCTTGGACCAAAAATTTGAGAAATAAGACATTTGGCTTCTGTTTCCAGTTCTGCCACTGAGTTTCTGATGCAACTTGGATAAGTCACTAATATTGCTGTCCCACAGTTTCTTGGTCTTCTAAGTAGACACAGCAGTATGCAATCTGAGTGTGTTACAAAGCTAAATTAAAGGCCTTAAACAAAAGGTTCGAAGTGTCATTTCCCTTTTTTTTTTTTTTNAGTTATAAGATCAAAGACTGAGAGAGGGAGTGTATTGTGTTTATAAGCAGTGAACATCTGATAAGTTTTATAGTCTATGCCAATATTGCTGTAATGCCTTTTTAAACCTACTGTCTCCCAACTAGAAAAAATAGGAATAAAAACATTACATAAACAAACAGTAGTGCAAAATACACCAAGGTGCAAAGGACAGTTATGCATATTCATATTCCATTAACTTTGGTGTAACTACACAGCAGGCCTTCCAGGCCCCAATGTTTTCTGATGACTAACACCACACAAGTTTTCAGTGTTTGATGTATACTCCCTGTTATAGATCAAAATCACTTAGCTTTACTCCATTTTTATGTTTCTTAGATTAATGAATCCCTCCCAGAATTTATGTTAAAATGGCAGTCTTAAGTTCCAAATGTAATTTTTAATCCAAATGTAATTGCTTGTGCCATGCTATGTTGATGCTGCAATTGTGATCTTGTAGCTTTACACACAGATGGATAACAAGGAACACTATTACCAAATCTGAATGGAGTTATACAGCTGAAAATTGTTCCCATACACACTTCCATCTCTGATTTAAATGTTTGCCTTATGTCTTTAAAGTGCATGTCAACAGAATATGGGAGCATGCACTTATTCGCATTGTCATCAGACCACTATCATGTCAGAAATATTCATACCTCCAGTGAAATTACTGAACAAAATAACCTTAAACATATAACTTGGCACATAATTTCTGTTTTATATGCTCTAAAAGCTTATATGTTTGTTTACTTTTGTAGGTACAGTGTATTGGACAATTAAATAAATTTTTACCTGGAGAAGTCTACAGTTTAGTTTCCTGTTGGTTTTTTATTCCTCTTGCAATTTACTTGCAATACAGATGCCCAATCTACATATGGTCTTTCCAAATTTTTAATGCAACCTATAAATCTATGGACCCCGTTCATCAATTTGGTCCTGGCTCATCAATTTGGTCCTGGCTAACATGGATAATAACTACATGATTATCCACAGGTTCCTGGCTAATTACTGTGAAATTACAATCTGTTCAACACTTTTCACTGGTGTTATATTTCCAAAGTTTATCTGATTTTTTAATATGCAACCTTCTTAATTTTTTTTTTGTCACAACCGCTAATATTTCTGTATTTATACATAAGGACCTCAAATCCCTCTTCAATCCAATGTGAATATGCTTTGATGAGGAAGTTTCTTCCATTATGCCCCTGTGTTTCCATTTCTCGCAAAAACACTGGCTTGACCTTACCCATTTGTTGGACCAACACAATCTATAATACCAAATAGGCCTTTACTTTTCATGATGTCAAATAAGGCAGATGAATATTCTTCCAGGTGAACTCATGATACCACACTCCTTTCCCTATACTGCAGTTCAAAATACCATGACATGTCAATAAATGTAAAATGATAAGTGAGAATCCAGGCTCCAAACCTTTATCTCCTGTCCTACCCAGGAAAAAAAAGAAATGCTGAAGTCACTGCTGACTCATGAAATGCTTGTTACCAGAAAACAACCTATTTCTTCGGGAATGAGATTTTTCACTATGGCCTATATCACTGATTGGAAAAATTTAAGAATCTTAATAACCTAGACTAAAAAAACAGAATATAGATGAATGGAATAGGCTCAGAAGGAAGACAAAACTTCCTTAATTTTCTCAAACATCAAAACAGTGTCTCAAAGATAATACTGTTCAATCTAAATCTAAATATGCAATAAAAATTCTGCCTTGGTTGGAGCACCAGCTTAAGGTAAATTTCAGGCACGGAATATGAAGTCACCATGGGGAAACTCGTTATCACAAATCATTACATCAATCTCAGACTTGCTGTTCCAATGTCTGTGTCTCAGGGCATTTGTAAAACTGCTTCAAGTCTGGAGCAAAGACTGTATTTAAACGCTCTCTGGAACAGCGCAGTGCTCTATAGTAACAAAAGTGTTTATCTAGGCAAAAGACATGATTTTCTCACAGACCTTTCAAAACTGTGAAATGGGCCCACTCACCAAGTAATAAACTTTAGAAATCCCACCACCTTTTGCTCCAAGGTCAAAGAACATTTCTTTCAGATGGACTTGTAAAACCATAACTGTATCTATAAACAAAAGAACAAACCAAAAGAAGCTCTACTAAAACAAATCTAAACTCAGTTTTCCCTATGGGAATGAGATCTGAAAAAAAAATTACCTCCTACTATTGCTCATGGTTTTATTGAGGGTGCTTAGATACTGAATTAAGGAATATGATAAAAGAACTGCATCGGAAAGGATACACATACAGAGGTATTCCTACAAGAAAATCATCTCAAGGTGAAATATCCATAGACCAGAAATGCCCACCATTTAACCATATTTATTGTTTGACCTCTCACCCTTAGGTCAAAGTTCTGAACAGTTACAGATTTAAAAGTTTCCAAACAAAACAATTTGATATTATGCGTAGAAATACCTTTTCAAATAATCTTACATACTTTTGTATGACTGCACTATCAGTCGTTTTACTGAGCAAATTATATGCCCTAGATTTCAGCTATGACCCATCCTTCAGACCTTTTTATATCTAAAGCATTGTGTGACTTTTTTAACTGCACCTGAAATATTCAGGGACCAGATATACCTTTTTTTGTAAAAACCCTACATATAAAATAGAAGACATCCAGTAAGCAAAATTATTATGTCATTTTAATCTAAAGTTTCATATCTACTCTCACTAACACCATAAGTCGATCTGCTTCATTTGAATTTATGCCTTTGATTTGCTCTGATGGTCTTTTAAATCCCCTGTCATTATTCGTTTTCTGCCACGTGTCTACCACATGTATTGTACAAAAATAAAGGTTATTTTTCTATCACCCACCTATAAAGATTATCCTGCTTCAAAATGTGCTGAAAACTCTTCTTGGGAATTTACTCTAAACATAATATAATCAAACTGTGAAAAGCCAGTCTACAATACACAATAAGAATCCTAAAAGTTGCCAAACAGAAGACAACCACTTGACCAAACAAGCACATTATTTATTACTTACCCTGGAATGAGAATCCAGGTCTCCAGAGGTGAAGGGCTAGGACACTAAGCCTTAATTCTAGGGCTGGAAAAAATTATTTGCCTCTTCACATTGTTCACTGAATCTAATCCATTCTCTGTTGCTTGGTTATCCAAAATTGAACACACAGTTTAGCTGTACCAAAGGTCTAAAAACTTTTGGCTTCAGCTGGAAAAATTCTACTTTATGCCACTCTTGTGGGCATTGTCATAACTTGAAACAGTGGATATACTTGTTCTATAGTGTTCCTACAGCAACCCAAGTTCAGATGTCACACAATCAGCACTACCCCGATGTCAGATTTCCTCTTCATTCCTTCCCTGGAAAATTCATACAAACACGGAATTCAATAATCCATGTATATTTGTATAAATACAAATATGAGTACAAATTTTGAGCCTGTTTTCTTAAAGGTGTTTATTGCTTATTGTAAATGCATTCAGAATATGCTACTAAAATGCATGAGTTCTGTGAGTAAGCCACTAAAGAAATCTTTTTCTGCTTATGTCCTTCAGTGCGGGCTCAAAAGTGTGCAAAATCACAAACAGAGCAAATTCTCTAAATAACAAATGTGTACATTTTTTGTTTATATGTCAGTCTTCACGTCAAAAAATAATCTTGCTTTTGTGAGATAAATCTGATGACACATCTTGAAATATATTTTTTGTTCTATGCCACTTTTATCTCCTTTGTAACATTCTCTAACGTGACTGCCAGAATGCTGTTCTAATTTGGGGGATAATTTTCTATATGAGAACTGACAGAATGAAAATAAATTCAAAGTTCCAGGAAATAATGAGTTCCCGATTATGTGTCTGATTACTGTCAGCTCAAGGAATGTAAAGACTTCAGAAATGGAAGAGACCACTTTTCCTTTCACCAGACTGGGAGTCCTGTGTTGATTGCACAGGGAGAAGGCTTTCAAGTACTTTTAAATACTCCCTAGTTCTACATGAGAGTTATTTTGAGGTCATGTTCACGTTTCCAGACCGAATACAATTCTCTGGTAGAGACATCTGAGTCTTATCTGCCTATTTCTGGCTCTGTTTGAGAATGTTTATATTATTCAATGTGGGAGACTTGAACTCATGACAAGGAACATGATAAATTTTCTTAATCAAACTGGGTATCAAGAGGTGGTCTGTCATCATTTCCCTTTTGTTGCACTGTGAAAGAAAGCAAATAAGGAGCATCCAGTGTGATCCCCACTTCTGTTTCAAGTCTCCCCACCAAGTCATTAAACATTCTCTGGCCTTTGTCAACAGCCTGGTAAACATCCAGAGAAAGAATCAGAATAAAATAGTTTATTTAACATTCCTCTCCTCCAACTGCTGATTAGGATAAATAGTTTGGATAAAAAGCCTATCTGTTCCAAAAATCACAAAAAGAAAGGATTCAGCTATCAGCAAAGTTTAGATTTGGTTTCAAATATTTTTAAACAGCAAAAGAGTTTTTCGTGCTCTTTGATATTTTCTCCATCCTCAGCACATCATGTTAGCACCGTGTCAAAGCAAAACATCAACATCAAATGATCACTGGGTAAACTCCAGTGAACTGGAGTGAAAGGCTGGAGGCTGAAATTCCAGGCACAATATAAAATTGGGAAAAATGCCAGAACAGAGTTCTTTTTAAACTGCCTAAAAGGCTGAGGAATTGATATCCAGCAAATCTCTTCATTGACCTAATAGTTTGGAAATTGCTAATTCTGGTCAGACTGATGAGTCCTTTGAGCCAGGATCATTTCCTCTGACAGGGAAAAGTGTCAAATGTTTCAAAGAAAAACAGAATCTTCTTCCTCTCACCACCATTGTGCTCATCCATAATGAAAACAAAGTGACACTTTGCCTAACAGAAAGCATGTACCTAGCATGCAGAAACTTGCAGTCAGCTCAGGAAGTGAAACAGAACAATTCAGGACTGCTTTTTATTTTTATCCTGGACAAAGCAATTTTATAATCTTAACCTACTTGCCTTAAAATATTGGGGGGCAGGGTACTCTCCAACAATTAATTATGTGCTCTGGAAATATGTAGGTTTTTATTTATAGTAATCTTTTTGCTATTTAGGTTTGTCAACCATCCCATTGCTCTTGTGTTATACTAGAGTAAACAGAAACAGCCAAATGATCTCAGCAGCATTCAGAACTCTTTGTCAGATGCTGAGCCGGCACAGATTAAAATAGTTCTATTGCGTTCAACCATCATTTATAATATTGAATGGCTACAAAAATTTTAAATGCCCATTCTCTGTGTTTGCATTCTGTAAAAAACAGTCAATCAACAGTTATTTTTTATTCTACGTCTGATATGTTTAATATCCTTTAAACATTGGGTCAGATCATCAGCTAACATAAATCAGTAAAGCTGAATTTACTGGATCAGTTTACACAACTAAGAATGTTGCCTGTGGCTTTCCCACAGTAATAAAGTTAGACCACATACCCACTTTGACTGAAATATCTGAGAACATCCAAAGGATCTGCATGCTTAGCTCCCTTTAACAGGAATTGGGGATAATCTTATCCATCTATCTGACGGGTAATTTCTATTTGCAAAGAATAGATCCCCATGGTGCACGCACACCCCAGAATGACAGAAAGTAAGAAAATTCCACAAATGGACTCCACAAAGGAATGCTTTATATTTATATTTATACTATTTTATCTGAAACTGAAACCACAGAATATGTTTACACTTCTCAAGTGAAAACTGCTGCTGGAAAAAATAGTGAGCTCTCTTCTAATTCTAAAAAATATATGCCATTAAATTTCTCTTGAGAAAATGTTATACAATATCGGCACATTAAATAATACATGGCTTTAGAGTTCATGGTTGATATACTAGTAAAACAGGAATAATAGAATAACTTATGAGCCAAGAAGCCATTAAAAATAAGTCTATTTTCATTTTTATTGTTGTCTATGAAAAGAAAATTAACTTTTTCAAAACCACATCTAGGAGGTGGCTACATGCTTTTACCACAGAAGGGAGTTTATCCCCAAATTCACCTCTGAAAATAATGTTCCCACAGTAACTCTGAATGTGTAGCGCAAATTATTGAATATCTCACACCACAGGAATTGAGGCCCTTTGAAATCTTATTTTTTCAATAGTGTCCAAAATATTCAGGATTTTCCACAAAACTATAATTGGTTTCTCTCATTCTTATAGTTTAGGAGAGTTGGTTGAAAAGGTGATTAGAACAAATGGAACAAATGCTGGAACCAGAATGGGAAACAGAGAGATGCTCTCTCCTGAACAGTGATGTTTGGAAGACAATCATCCTCACAGCATCAGGGAGTGCCAAGGAGTATTCCACCAGCAGGGAGGAAGCAACACCTGTTGGATACTTCATGCATGTAATTGAAAGTGAAATACATGTGTAATGACAGTGTATTCTCTTGCAGTGAGAGTATGTATAAAAGCCAAATGCCATTGTTTTGACATGATTTCTGAAACAGACTGAAAACAGAAACATTATTCAAGAAATATGAAGTTTGTAATTGACTCATTTCACCCTTCCATACTTCAGTTTTTGACTTCATAAACTATTGCAAGGCTTCTCTAATATAGCTCAGCCACAAGAGCCCAACATACGACAGGAGGTTGGTCCGGGCTGGCAAAAGGAAAGAGAGAGAACTCCAGCTCATTATCATAGCTCATCTTGGCAAGCTGGAGAAATAAAACTAAATAGATAAGAAAATCAAACAAACAAGTCCAATTAATAAAGAAAAAGGAATCAAATTGGTTATCCACTTCTTACAAAAAAGGAAAAAAATTGACTCAAGTTAAACAGTAACATTTCGGTATTGACTATTGCACGACACAACAATTTACTCCTCATATCCGCTTTCTTACAATTAAGAATAAATTTTATGTTGAAATGAAAATTGGACTCAAAACTCCTGTGATAACATAGTTTGTATATTTTTAGCTAGTACCTTTCACAATAGTGGATCTCAGATTAAAGAGAAGCAGCAGCTGTATGCTGCCACTGAAGGTGAGGAAAACAATGCTAGAGTAGTAGCAGGCAGAAGAGAGAGGAAGCCAGATACTGTTTCTTATCTACTGAAGTGAGCCTGGAGCTGGATCTCTCAGAGACTATGAAAAATATCACTTTTTCCTTTTATTTTTTCCTCAAAATATTTAATATGATTTGAATACAGAAAGATGACTGGAACAGTAATACAGAAAATAATATTTAAATTTAGTTATTTTAGTTTGGAATGGATAGCTCAGAAAGAGTTTGTCCCAAATTGTTATATGCCATCTGTAAAATGATTACATATGCATAAAAAAACCTTGCGGGAAAAGGAAAAAGAGAGAAGAATTGACCAGTGGAATCCCTTGTGAAAGTATGTTTAAAAATACTGAGGTTTAACACAAACCAAAAGAAAAGCCAGGAAATTCTAACTTAAACCTAACAACTCCATCCTGAACCCATGCTGCTGAGAAAAATAAAAGGAACAATGCTGAGACTTCAGAACAGATCTGCAACTTTAACTGAGCTTCCTGATTCCTCTCCTTTTGTTAAACACTTCTAATGTTAACATTTAAATAAATAGCTAACTGAATTTATCACTGCTCTTTATAAATAATAAATTTTTCAGCCTGAACATAGGGTAGGTCTGTTTGCTTCAGCCAAAGCATTGGGTTTAAGCACTTTTCATGATGTTTCTTGTGTAAACAAACATCAGCGAAGCCTTGTGAAGGTTCACTTTTATGGCAACTTCTTAATATGGTTCCTTACTAGAGTAAATGAGGACTTTTTCAGGTCCTCCCCTTGGGATGATTTTTCATTTTGTAAAAATGTATACAATTATTGAATAATCTTACACGTATGCCAAAATTATAATGATTTCTACTGTGAAAAGGATATATTTTATATTATTTGTTGCCATTAGAAATTATTGAATGTCAGCATTTTTTTTCAGTTGTTAGTGATTTATTTCTTGATCTTGGATATGCTACAGACACATTTATTATGCTTCTGCAATGTGCCTATTTAGGATATATATATGATATTTATAATAATACTATTTTGTGCATCATTTTTTTTTCTTTTCTAATTATGTTGCCATTCAGAACTCATAGAAAAAAAAGAAAGTTTAAAGCTTGCTTAGTCAGATGGAATGTGTATTGTAAAACAGTTTTGTAAAAGTGAGACAGATCACGATTGTATTTTGTTTCAGCCCCAGCTCCCACCAGGTAGAAGATAGATGTAAGCCCACGCTATTCTTCTGCCACTCAACAAGAAGCAGCCCTACTATGCAGTATGAGTTTCCAAATTCCAACAGCACACTGGAGCTTGTATTTTATTTTATCAACTAAATACCTTTACATACATTTACCAATTTCACATCATTTCCATTGGTAAACTGAAAACAGGAAATGACTAAATAATATTCATCTGAATTATCTGCTGAGTTTTCCCCTCAACATCATTAGTGTCCCTTCCCATAAGACATGGGCTGCTTTGATGGCTCTTTCCTTGAGCACATATCCATATATGCTAGTTTTTAATTACTTTTTGATCAACAATTAAGATCCTGAATATTTATTTGCTTTGCTCACTGATTTATTTTTAAAAACTTGTTTTTCTTCTAATTTGACCACCTGTTTGCTATTATGCTGAGTTCAGTGTAGGTCTCAGGGAAAACATTTCTACTGTTGGCTGACCAAATGGACACTGGTTGTATAACAGCTGAAGTTTGATAGGTGCGGAAGATGAGCCTGTGGAAAATGTGGCAATGTGTTTTGCAGACTGAAAAAAGAAAAAAAAAAAAAAAAAAAGACAAACCAGTGCTTTGTTCAAAAGCAGGCACTCTGTCAGGATTAGTATTATTATTTATAGTTTATTCTGATAGGCCATGCATGAATATTAAGTATAAGATGGGCCCTTTACTGTAATCAAAGCAGAAGAGAGAGCTCAGAATGCAGCACTGGGGGCACACAGCATTTCAGGCGTGGGAAGAACTGAGTAGTTAAGAATGAAGCTAAGTAGGGACATAAAACTGAGCATAAAAAACAAAGCAAATAAAAGGTAAGGGCATATGTGAAAAGACTATCAGAGAATGGGAGGAAAAAGGAGAAATATGAAGCTAACAGTCTATTTGCTTAGTGAGAGAATCTAGTCAAAACCATGAAAGATTCAGCCAAAATCATCATTGATTTTGTTTGTTTTATAGTTTTCTTTTGTTAGTAAGTATGAGCAAATTTGCTAAACTGCTATGCTGAAGAACAATATTTTCAGATATAGAAGCCTCATATATAACTGTTATACCTCCAAGTGTGGGATAAATATGATCCAAGGGTGGAGCAAAGTTCCACAAAGAGAGAGGAGAAATTATACATTCCAGAAGTCTTTTAAAATATCGTAGTGGCATCTAGTGAACACAGCATCAGTTTCAATTGGGAAGAAATTCAAATGTGGTCTTGAGCACTGAATTAGCTAGAAAAACAACTCAGATAAGTTAAAAACACCTCCAGCAATTAAAGGATGATTCAGAGTTCTGACCAGAAACTACATCACATGCAAGATTAATGTGTAGGTTTCACCATAATAAAGAATGTAAGAAATGGAAACATTCCTGGACCACATTATTTCTGCTCTGCCAGCAAATTAAACTAAAGAAAAAAAAATAATAAAACAAACTCCATCTCCTCCAATTTCCAATGGCTTATTTTAGTAACTTCTCTCTGCCTACATAGAGAAAAAGGACTATATTTTCACAGATGGAAATAAGTGACTCTCTTGTGCCAGGATTTGGCAACTGCTGCCCCATATTGGAAGATATGGGAACTCTAACTGCAGCATATAGTGCAAAATATATATTATATACAGCACAGTTTGTCTTGTAAAGCAGCGATGTGTTCAAGTGAAGGGAAATGATTCACGTAACAGTTTGGAGAAAATTCTACAGCAGTGTCAAATAGTGATTCAGACCTCTTTCTTAAAACACCAACGTGTCAGTACAGACATTTGCATGATCTCAAAGCTAAACATGAAACAATGCAGTGAATCTGCACTCATCCTGAGAATTTTTATTGATCCCTGGACATTTGGAGCTCTGAAGCTGAAGACCCACCCAGTTCTACAAGAATATATAGCATTATTCCTTGCTTATCTATTACAGCACACTAATTGAAGATGCACTTTTCAGTCCCACCATACTGACCATACTATACACATGTGAATAAAAAAAATGGCAAAGCAAAGGCAAAACAGGTGCCATAAGACAGCCATGATGAAAAGAAGTACAAAACTGCTGGTGGGGCTTAGGGCTTGCTTGAGATTCAGATTGCAATTATATTCCTTTCTGCAATAAATTGGAAGGATATATTGAAAATAAAGAAATACTGTTATGCTGTAGCACAATAGTGTAAAGAAAATTTTGATGTGTGTTCTGTCAGTGATTCTCCTGGTATTTAAGAAGCAATTTATCAGCTGCCACTCACACACAGAGAATCTAAGACATATATCAGCTATTTCCTCAGGCTCGTAGCACAGAGTTTTGGCAAAGGTGGAATCAAGTCCCATTTCTGCTTTCTCCCTTTGTACAAAAGGGTGGTACAGTTGTTGACCTGGCAGCTCATCCAAATTACCCATATTGAGTTATGATATTGATTATTTTTTTAGCTCTTAGTTTTATTTTTTTCTTGCATCTGCTAGGTTTCAGCCCTCTTTTCTTGGAGTGGGAGAAAAGAAAGCAAGAAATTAATACAGAAAAAGAAAGGAGGGGAAACTCCAAACATATCAACATTCTATGAGTACAGTGCACCTTTGGACAATTTGGGATAGGTATTCTGGAACTTCTCTTTTCAATCCATTTTGAGGAGATTTTAAATTATAGTTAAGGAGATTGCCTGTTCAAAGTAACATAAGCTCCAACATTTCCCAGGTAAATGTGAGACTGCGAATCTGGAAAATTGCAGACTTGCTAACATATAAATACTAAGGGTAAATTCTGTGCTTTAATGAGATAATTAGGAATTTTTGTTATCAAAAATATATTCTGAAAATCTTAATGTCAGTGCCATGCAATGACAAAAAAACACCCCAACTTTCTTTGGATGTGTAAACCTAAGACTATTAAGCAACGAGAAGGGAGTAATCCAACTGCTGTTATTCTCAACACTCATAAGGCAAGTACTTGGCCATACTTGTTTCTGCTCTTTAGGGAGGATATCAAACCCTGGAGTTCAAAGGAGGGTCACAGAAATGATACAGGGCCTGGAAAACAAGTCTTATGAATCAGGGCTTAAGGAGAGCTGCTTATCAGATAAGTTCAAGCACAGATTACAGGCACACGCAGGGAGAAATTTTGGAAAATAAGAAGAAGCCTTTCAGCCTTTTTGGCAAGGACTTTGCAGGACTCATTTTTCCAACATTAACAATAAAATTCAATTCTTGAACATGGCAATTAGTGAAGATAATTAAACGTAGAGAAAGTCGGGGACTATGGTATTGAGTTTCCAAGGCTGAAAGTAACTCTTTCTAATAAAATTTTTGTTTTCATTGAGCTTTAAGGAAAATTTCTTTGGCATATTATTCCACAGGTAAGTATGTTGATATAGATGAAGAGTAGTGAGAGGAAATTAGGTCAAATGGAAGTGCAGTCCTTTTAGATGTCCAAACTGATAGACCTGTATCTCCTACATCCCCTCACCTTGGGTACAGCTATAGATATTGCACCTCCATGCTTGGAGGCTTCAATCCTTCACATTGAAGCCAGAAAGATTTATCTAATTTCTGCTTTACATAATATATATATATATNATTATTATATATATATATTTTTTTTACCCTGCTAATTTTTCCAAATTGTCAACTTTCTCCAACCTTCTCCTACTCAGCAGGGACAGACTGTAGCTGGGGGCTAAGACAGCAGGGATGGGCAGGTGGGGGAGCTCTGAGGGAGGCTGATCAGGAACAGTAAAGCCCTCAGGCAGTGCCCTCAGGGCCCCAACACTGGGTTGAGTGGTAGTGTCCTGTGGCATTCCAACAAGGACCCTTATGTGGCATGTGGCTGTTCAATCCAATCCATCCAGCTGGTTCAATCCAATCAATTCTATACCATTTCAGGGCACTCAGCAGCCTTACTGTACCTAACAAGAGAGCTGGAGAGGGACTTGTTACAAGAACATATAGTGACAGGGCAATGGATAATGGTGTCATACTGAAAGAAAGTGGGTTTAAATTACCTATTAGGAAGTAATTTTTTACTGTGAGAGTGGTGAGGCATTGGAATAGGTAGACCAGGGGGGCAAAGGGTGCCTCAGCCCTGGCAATGTTCAAGATCAGGCTGGATGGGACTCTGAGCAATCTGGAAGAAGATGTTCCAGACCACAGCAGGGTTTGAAACTAGATGATCTTCAAGGTCTTTTCCAACCCAAACTGTTCTATGATTCTGTGATTTGCTGTTTGTGCAGCTCCTCTTTCATGCAGCTTTGCTTTTGTGAATCAAAACATGCTGTGCCACTGCTGTGAGGGAGCAGGTGAGATCGATGACAGCCAGCACTGGAAGGGCAAGGTCAAAGAATTCCTTACCCTGCTCTACCCTCTGTCTCTTTACACACATCTTTTATGTCCCACACAATGCAAGATACATTTTGATCCATGACATAATTGAGATAAACTCAGAATTTCTCTTTCTGGATTGGGTAGAGCATGTCCACATAAATAGGTAAAGTGCAGTAGGGCTGGTAGCAATCCCTCCATGGCATAGGCTGAATCCAAGGCAATTTTGCCATTTTATAAAACAGTGTGTCCTTATGTAGCTGTTGCAGGGTAGCAGTGATTAGTGACTGACTTGCTTAATTGCAGAAGTCATCAGGCAAACTTTGCCATGCAACTGTATTCAGACCGAGAAAGAAATTTAATGAGTGAAAACAAAGGCATCTCTGCCAGATGTTTATGGAGAGCCAAGTAAAGAAACAGGATACTAAGCCCCTCCTGTACTAGTCTGAAGAACAGATCCTGGCTGTGAAAAGCTTTCTTTCCTCTGTTTTTTTGAGTGATGCAACCTGCTTGCTCTAAAACACACTCTGCAAGAATCCCTGTACAATTAACCAAAAAGTCTCCTCTCTCAGCTCTGCAGTCATGCAGGTTGCAGGTCTCACTTTGCTTCCTTTAAACCAGAGAAACTGGACATGGCAAAGCTCAGTGGAGTCAGCCAATCTGTTTGTGAACAGGAGGTAATAATTCAAAAGTTACTGAAAGGATGTTAAAACAGTAAGGTGTAAATAATTTGATAGTGAAACCAGTGATGGTCTGTCAGTTCTTAGGCCAACTCTGTCCTAGTTTGCAGTGCCCAGGCAGGTCCAAAGCATGCCTGCTGATCAGTGACCCCAGTGGCCCATTTCACTGTTTGAACTAAAAATAATTTTTTTTTTTTAAATAAACAAATAGATTTATTTTTTTTTTTTTTAAATCTATCACTCTCTGAAATCTCAGATTTAGCTTTGGCCCCAGGGATTCAGAAATCCCACACAGGCCCCATCCACTGAGGAAAATTTCCAAACCCCCTTAGACAACTGCACTTTTCCAGGACCTGTTTTGATTCTTCAAAGAGTACCTGAAGTCTCAGGAGTCTCCCTCTCTTTCCAGCCCAAAAATACAGACCAATGAGCCTGACAGTACTCTGAGAGAACAACAATGCTTATGCTTCCTTAGCTATCTTTGTTAAAGGGATTTGTCAAAATAAAACATACATGAGAAAGTGACAACTAATAAAATAAACTAGATTTAAGTCCTTTTCTGTTCATTGAAAACTTTTTCCATACTGTGAGGCATCATTCAAGCTCATATCTCTGTGCAAACTCAGTCTACCACATAAAGTGAATTACTTGGCAAAATGTGACAGATTTCACAGTGGATAGTTATTTTGTTTTGGTTTTTTATCTAATGTTCTTTGTTTCTTTAATAGTCTAAGAAGATAAAGGAGAAAAAAAAAAGTCACAGCTGAGGTGTGAGAGGGACTCGTAATTGATAACTTTTTGAAAGAAATCACAGGGATTCACAGGAAGATTGGAAGTGCTGATACCTGGAAAGATACGTATGAATAACAGTTCATGACAGGAGATATCTCCTTTGGCTCCTAATCACCTTTCAACTTCTTTTATTAATTAATGCATAATATTCTCACTCTTTAGAGCACTTCCCTCAGTCTTACAAGCATCATCAGCATAGCTTCCAGAAAATGTCAGCTGAAAGACAGCAAGGAGGTCACAAGCCATGTAAATTCCCCACTCAGTTCAAAGCACAGGATAACATTTTTATTAATAAACATTATGACTATTGAATAGTTTAGTGATCCTATTTTCATCTCAGTCTTTCAAGTTTTTTCTCCCTCTTCCCTTCTCTTCCTTTTGCACTCCTTTCTTTTTTTAAGCACAGGGAAAATTTTAGAGAATACCACTCCAACCAAAATTGTTGCTTTACAAAATCAATTTCATAGACTCAAAAGGGAAGATTGGAAAAGAAAAAGATACAAAACTCAACATTTCATAGAAATTAAGTAAACTTATCCATTTTCCTTTTATTTAATAGGGAAAACTTAATTTCTTTTTTCCACACTCAAGATTTCAATGTTGTGATACTTCATAAGGAAATAATGGGGGAATTATTGTGCTATTATTCATAATGGGGAAAAACCACCAGGAGCAGAAATTTTCAAATAATTTTGTGCCTAAGTTCAAACATGGAAAAGAAAGTTCACAGTGGCAGATAAGATCAATGACCCAAGATATTATTTATCACACTTCTGTACATTACAGGGATTTTCTTATTTCTCAATACCTTGAGAAATAAGGGAGTGTTTTTATCCTAAGGACAGAACCACAAAGCCTCCCACTGTTTGCCTTTTCCCAAAAACAGTGGGTAGAATCAAGATCAGACTGCAGGACCAAACATGAAATGATAGCTTGCTTTATTCCCAGAGTTTTAATGCATGGAGATAACAGTCTCTTCACAAATGGCTGACTTTGATGATGCTATCAAGCCCCAGGGTAGAAAAAGAAAAATAATTAAAAATGTTTTAATCAACGGCATTGTTGCTCATGTCCTTTGATATCATGACAGTTACCCACAGATATTCAAATTCTAGGATTGTGTAAGATTTTCCATGGATTATCTTTGCAGCTTCCAGCAACAACCACATCCACAGGAGTCTCAAACAATGCTCCTGCTGGAAACCTGTGGTGGACAGAATCCATTGACTACTACCAAGTCACTTTCTAGTTTTCGTTTCTGAAACATGTATCTTACTTTTCAGCAGATTGCAGGGTAGATTGGCACCAAAAACGCTGATAATGTAGTTCACTGATTGGAAACAATTGGAGGATATAAAATTCTACAGGCAAAAAACAAGACAAGAAACCAAGAGGAAGAATATAGAATTTAGGAAGAATATAAAAAAGGGCATTTCAGCAGACACTTCACATTAGGAAAGAGAAGCTCCTAGAGCATCATGCTGGGGTTCACAGAATCCCCAGTTTAATTCTAGTCATTTATCTGCCAAACAACTCTTTTGATTGTCTAAGTTTCCTGATCTAAAAACTAGATCACAGAATAGAATATTTCTGTAAAGTATTTTGAGACTTTACAGTGAATATTCAGGATAAAGACTTAATCCTGTTGCAGACAAAGCCATTAGACATGAAATTTAGTCTATGCATAGATCAGTCACACTTTGCCAAACTTTTTTGTATTTGAGATTTACTTTTTATGGAACAATGCTGCATTTGTAAGGTGGCTGAACAAGAACTTTTTCTGTGGTGTGTAATTTCTATTGTTCACTCCTGTTTATTGTAAAGGAAATAGATCATGTTATACCAGGACCAAAGGTAGTATTAGCTAGTAGGTGCCTTTGCTATTGAAGTAATAAATTATCAAGTTTTTACATCAGCTTTACTAAATAGGCAACTCTATATTCATAAGCTGAACAAAAGAAACATTGTTTCAGAAGAGAGATTTTGATTCAGAAAGGATTCCAAATTTCATTGCACAGAACTGATAACAAAACTTCCCCTTTTACTACATGGCAATATCCAATTACACAGAGAAAAAGCACACCGACCTAGATATTTCCACTAGATTATTGACAAGAAATAGTTGGGAAACAGCTGGAACATCTACATCTATACTGTTACCATCCCTCTACATTTCATCGTAAAATACATGTTCCTCTTTGTATCTTATTTACACCCCTTAGCAAGGCAGTGGATGCAAAAAGAAAGTCCTGAATTAAATCTGCTACAGTTCACGCATTGACGATTATTCTTTTTTATTCTCTTTCTTTGGCCAATGTCATTTTATTTCCATGCAAAGAATTTGGCCCTTTGGCACTTTAGAGAGAATCCAAAGGACTAACCTTTTAGTGTTGGGAAACAGCTAACGTTTTTGCCAGTGAGCTAAAGCTGGAGTATCCCTTTGTCACGGCCAAATTTATGACATGGATCAAAAACTATAAAAAGCTGTGTTGCATCCTGCCATTAGGAGAATTAATATTTTCAGTGGTATGTTAACCAAAGTTTTTCCAGTGTCTCTCGTTAAAAGCAGATTGTTGACTTTTCATCCTGGTGTGCCAAACATTTTCACTGAAACCCTAACAAGACTTTCATCTTATAACCATTATTTCTTAATGGACTTGGATAGGGGCAGTGTACGGGAATGGATTTCCTTTTCAGCTCAGCTCAACGGCCCATCATTAGTGTGCTGGGTCTTGGAGAGCCATTACACATGCAAACATTTAAAGTATTTCCAGGGTAACTACTTTTCTTTCCTGAAATGCAATTCATGTTTTATCTATTATATTTAAGGAACATTTGGTCACATTTCACCTTTCAAGTATCTCTACTATGATGACTTCTCATTCTGTTGTATAGTAAAAGACATAATGAATGAGATCATGCACAAAAAGATTTTTTATGGAGTGGATTTTCTAGAACTTTCCCCTCATCTTGGGCAGTAAATCTGTCTCTGAAAACCACGAAGCCCAAATGCTGACCATTTGACAAGAATACAGTATGACGACATCACTCGCCACTTCTTTCTTATTATTGGGTAGATAATAGCGTTCATATTTAGCAAATAAAAAAATTATCTTCTGTTTGCCATTTCAGTGCTTCTATTTTTAATGATGTTTCTATTCATTCCTGTTTGTCTACCGGCCTTGCCCTAATACATGTCACCAAACAGAATTCACTAGCTTTGCAGGAATGTTGGTTTTATTTTTTCCAAGCTGACACATGCAGTGTCAACTGCTTTCAAAAGTTGTCCATTCCTCCTGTTAAGCCCTCTCATTCCTAATATGTACTTCTAAAGATTCCTTAACAATTACATACACAGATGCAGTTTTGGAAACTTTCAACCTTTGATGGTATTTTGAATCACAGCCCTATTGGCAGCAAATGAACTCAAAAGTAACAACCCTGGAGTGTGATACCATCAGTTCTAGGAAGCTGTGTAATATTTATATGTCTTCATTCAGACTTTATATCAAATGTAACAGGCTTTGCAACCTTCATTAAGATAAGCTGGCATCCAGAGGTTACCATATGTTCCTCTTTTTAGACTAGTATTTAAGTGCAGATGTATATTTATTTTTCCACTCTACAGTCCTCCCTGAACTTTTCTTACTGCAAAGCTAATGAAACCATTGCTTTAATCCCTGCTGGCCTTCAGGGTACATCATATGGTCCTTACTATTCAAGAATTCTTTTCTGTGTGCTTTTTATTTCCTTACTTCTGCAGTATTTATAACATCCCAGTTTAAGAGGTTTTGCTTTTTCTATGGGCGTTGGGAAACGAAAACAATCAGTATCACACAGAAGGTAGAATTGAAGCCAAACTGCCTAAGTCAGATGCTAAACAGTTCTTCCTCCACTCTTCCCCATTTGCCCAGCATCTTCTCAATTAGTGGAGCTTACAGGATGGCCTTCATTAACAGGCTTGTCTGACATTTTTAAGTTGGGCTGGTCACCATTCTAATCCAAAACCCTTCTTGTATTCCAGTGATTGTTTATTTAGCCATCATAGTTACTATAAATTTCCAAATACTGAATTCAAGGTTATTAAGGTTCTGCATTAGACACTAGCAACCCTCTTTATAGCAAATTAATTTATGTGACATTTCTATTATTATTTCTCATTCTGCATTGTAATAATTCTACATTTTCTTCAGGCCTGAGCCAATCATTTGAATTAGTGGAAACATCACATATATGATGGGAGATTTTTAATGAATTTTTTTATAAGAAACATACCTCAAATCCTTTGAACTATGGACCCCTTTCAACTGCCTTGAGTCACTTGTGTAACCCTTAGACAAAAGAGCAAGCGTAGACCATGCTGGAGGCTTTAAGACCTCCAAAATATAAAAGCTATAGATTTGGCCCGATTATTTTCATTCCCTTTCTGTGGTGGATGAATTCCTCGGTGCTTGACACTAGTCTATAAGATTAGACTTTTATACTATGTTTTATACTTCAGCAAATCCCACTGAACTCATTCTGGTTTATGCTTCTTCTTAGAGGAGACTATTATATGTAAGCTGAATCTCTTAACTATATCAAATCCAATATAAACACCCTCTTTATAAGACACACCTCACTCTAATGTTCAGTGTGGAACTCCTAACAAAAATTATAAATGAAGTGCTTTGTTCAGGCACTTAACTCTTTCATTTCTAATATCAAATCACAATGCTAAAGCTGTTTTTATTTTTCACTTGAAAATAAATATTAAGGAAAGTCGTAACTTAACCCATATGATGTCTTTGAGGAAATCTAGGAGAAGATTTTAACAAGAGAAGAAAACTTAGGATGTGACTTGCCAAAATTTTGAGGTTTTTAATCTCACTTTTTGGAGGGGTGTCTGGGAAGGAGTGGGGGGAGGGGGTATGTGCTAAAACTTTGCTAATTGTTGGAGAATTCAAACCTGTTTTCATTTATTTGAAATTATTACATAATGGAAGTGGGACGCTATAATTCAACCCAAATGGATGACTTCAATAAGCGGGTGGAAATGATTCAGTACATTAAAGAGAAGCTGTTTCAATAACAAATCTTTATTATAATCAGGAGTGAAGTGGTTAATTTAAGTTTTTACTGAAAAACAGGCTGGCAAAAATGTTTCCAGGGATGTGGGGATTTTTTTCCTTTTACTCAGTAGGGGTTTGGAGAGGAGGTTTGGAAGGGAAGGAGGGCTTTGGTTCCAGGATCCCCGCATTCCCACGAGTTCCATTAAGGAAGGGGGAAGGGCTTCCTGCTGAGGCAGCCATCTGCATCTTTCTGTGAACAGCAGGAACCAAAGGCCTGGTAAAAGGAGAGTAAACCCAGGGTGACAATTCTGTCTGCAGTCAAAGTCAGAATGTGGCTGACTTTTTTATTATTAATCATGTTGATACTACTATTATTATTATTAAGGAGAAGGGAGGGTTTCTCTGGCAGAATTAGAAGGTCTATAATGGAATATTAATTACAAGAAAACAATAGGGTTACAGGCAGAAAAGTGTCAAGCACAAACACACCCTGTGAGCCTCTCCTGGAATGCGCCATCGACAGCAAGCTGGGATTGTCATCATCCAAGCTACTGTCGCTCTGCTACAAACTATGTGAAGTCCATGGATGCATGTCTGAGGTCCCTTAAGTTATTGCTTTCTAGGCTAGAGTAAATTAGACCTGGATTTTTGTAAAGTGCTGTCACTTAATACCTATTTTATTAAGGTTATTTTTATGCCCATAATTTGAGGGTAACACATCTGTTATTTCCTCTACTGCCTGGCTTTGAGTGAACATAGCCTATGGAAAGTAACAAAGAGTGACACTGGAAAAAATAACAAGGGTGTTTTAACTTCCAACATCTGGGCAAAACAATATTAAGGAAACAGGAACAAATAGGTACGGTAGCCTAAAAATCAAAAGTCCACTTTTTAACAACAGTACATAGTTTATATGGTACAGTAGATTTTTATGATTTTAGTCTGGGCAAGCTAATACAAAAAATAAGGTTGAAAAATCTCATTAAAGAAGCAACAGTTCCAGCTCTTGTTTAGGTCATCCTAATGCCAAAACCCCAGGTACAAAGGGAGAGAATAAAAAAGCTACTAATATCCCTTCCAGAAAAGACTTTCAAAATTCCATCTCCAAAGCTTCCTGTTGTGTAGTTTTCTATAATTTTTTATCACTGCTACAGATACATCCCTGGCTGCTACCTACACAGATGCAGAAAATTCTACTGTGTCATCTGGTACCTGACAACTGAATTAAGCATTCCTGTGGAGTGATAAATATCAAGATTAAGAGACCAATGGGGTTTTGTTTGAGAAAAAAAATAGTCAATTATAAAACCTCTTAATGTTTGCATTGACAACATCAAATATAACAAAGTAAATCAGAAAATATATCATATAATCCTTTAGGGAAACAGCTGAATTTACCATACAAATATCTGCCTAGAAATACCACATTTCAATACTTTTTTCTTTTTAAATTTGATAGATTTATTTTATAATGTACATTCCTAAACCCTCCCATTTGTTGTCTGAATTCCTGTTTGTGACCTTGGAATTCCAAATTTATTATGTCATCCTTTGCATTTTTTTCCAAGGGCATTGTATTAGAAAATGAAAACAGTATGAAAATACTTCCCTGTCCCTGCAGACCCTCTCCTTTTCTCCTGTTATCAAATATTGCCTTAGAAAATTTTGTTTTTAAATTAAAGGGTAGCTTATACTTACAATACTTTGTAAAATAAAAGGTCTAGCTTTGTTTCACAAAGTTTAAGGGATGGGCATAGCAGAAGCTGTACATTTCTAGCTACTGTTATGGGGCATGGAGATTCCTGCACCNACTGATAAGACTTTTGAAAGAGTTCCTGCCTTTCTTCTTTCGACTTTCGACTTGCCAAAAGGGGGCTTCTGCTTTCAGTGGCAAGTGATTATTTTAGCATTTTTCCTCATATAAAGGCTACATGTAAGCAAGGACTCTTTCTCCTGCCAGTAATGAGAAGTAGATAGGTGGTGGTTAAGAACAGATGCCTGTAATGGCTGGACCATTGCTTGTGGCAGCAAAAGCCAGAGGAAATCACCATGCACCTGAACAGAATATGTGAGTTTTGGTCTCAGTACACGTGCCCTGCGTTGGTAAAAGACTACTGTATTGGAATAGTTTTGGGTCCCACATGAAGCTAGAGGTACTTTTCTGAGAAGGTTTTCTATCTAGATACATGAAAGTGACTCCAGGCACAGGTGAAATTACTCCAGCTCCTGGCTGAATATCCCAACCAGGCTGCGATATGACAGGTTGCAGTGCAAGAGAAATTCAGATGGAGAAATTCCATGAGAAATGATATCTGACTAAAACCTTAGTGCAATGTGAAAGCTGACATAATGAATGGCAGCCTAACCCTGAAAATCCTCTTTATTTTAATAGGTATTACAAATGCTCAACACCTCACAGGATTAAGTTCAAGGGCAACACAGCTTTTCCTTCACAAGTACTAATCTTTATAAAGAAACTTTGGGATCCAAACGCACACAAATCAACTTTAAAAAGTATTTGTCTGCTTATAACAGAGCTACCAACTTAGACCACGAGGTATGTACACTCCCAAGAAAAATACAAGAATGTGCTTTTATCTTTATATCATTAAACATTGTTTTCCTCAGATGAGACTGTAAGATGTAAAGCAATTTCCCAAAGCAGAAACAAAACTGCTAAAGAAACATCAGTGTTATACCATTTTACAATAAAATCTCAAAAACCCTCAAATAATCCCAAATTGCTACATACAACTTTGCCTTAATTACTTCACTTTTTAAACATTCACACAGCCAACATGATTATTTGGAAGGAAGATGACTTTCCTAAGTTTTGTTCCTGAAGCTTCTAACCCATATTTGGAGAAGTTTTCCTTCAGGAAATACACCAGACACTCTCAGAGAATTTAAGATATTTAATGTCAAAATGTTGGTTTTTTTCTTCTATATGTTTATAAAATCTTCATCTGTGATTGCTCTATATCACCTGTTCCAGGAAACACCTTAAATTTCAGTGGTTCGAAAACACAGTAGGCATTATTGATGAAAGGTACAACATCTGTTTAAATGGCATCTACGTCTTTTCAGTTGGTTAATAGTTTAATAGCTTTAGCTATCAGAGAAATGCAGTACCTATGGGTAGCACCTCAGAAAAACATGCAGGCATAGTATATGCATTCATATATGAGTAAAATTTATCACTGAATATATGGGTCTCAGGAGACCTCTTTATCACTTAAGTCCTCAAAGTAAGGCTCCAGTGGGATTTGAAAAATGTGTGGGCTTTTTTCCAGCCCTGTGAGGTGAATTATACCTTGTGAAACTACAGATATGCCTGTGCAGACAGGTGCAAGCAGTTCCCTCAATTCCTCTGTGTCTCTGGTCCCAGCCGGCTGCAACCCAGCTCCAACCCAAAAGCTATGGAAGCACGTTCTCTGAGAGGTACAGTTGTTGGCTTGGGCACTGTCAGCCTTCAAACATGCTAGCTAAGAATCAAATAGGTTCTGAAGTGAGCTTTTACTTAAAGCTGTTTAGTATGCAGAACACTTAGAAATAAAATTGAAGTAATGACATCTTTCTTAATTCCTTCAACCAAGACAAATGCATAAACAGGTATAGCAAAATGGCCTTAAAAATACATGGCAGAATTATAGATAATCCACAAGGGTCATTGAAGTCCAGCTCCTGGCCCTGCACAGGACACTCCAGGAGTCACATCATGTGCCTGAGAGCATTGTCTAAACCCTTCTTTATCTCTGCCAGACCTGGTGCTGTGACCGGCTCCTGGTATCTAGTGTAAACCTTCCCTGACACAGTTTCATGCCATTGAGCATTATGCTGCAATTTTCAAAAATATGGACTTGATTTCTAAAAAAAAAAAAAAAAAAAAAAAAGGGGGGGTGACCTTTTTTTTTTTTTTTTTTTTTTTTTTTTTTTTTTTTTTTTTTTTTTTTTTTTTTTTTTTTTTTTTTTTTTTAATTTTTGATATCCTTCCTCATTTGTAATAAGTGCCATAAAAAGAAGTGGAAGAAGTAAATGAAGCAGAGAACAACAAGAAGCTTTACTGACAGTTTTTGTACTACCAAAATATACCATCCTGCATTTTTTATATATACTGGGAATTTACCAGTTCAAATAGTACCCAATGACCCTAGTTCAGTAAAGTATCTAAACATGCATTTAGGCATTTTCTGAATGTGTTGAATAAAGCAAAAGCTTAAATTAAAGCATATGCTTAAGTCCTATGCTAAACAGGACCATTACTGTTCACATAAATTGCAGTTGCAAGGCATGCAATTGTTCTACAAATTATTTTGAAATTATTCTAAAAGCTATCACAGAAATCTGAGTAATTCATAATATTAGAAAGTCAACAGGAAGACCAATATCTGTCAACTGGTGTTTGGAGCAAGCTATTGATTCCCAAGTGGAGCAAGGTTAAAATGTTATAGCAACATGATCTGGCATGATTTTTCAAAAACTTACAAGCAAGGGAAATGCACCAGGGAATGCACCCAGGGAGCATTAGGCCATGTTTCTGAGAAGGCTGGATTTAAGGGTAGAATTCTGAGGAAATCACAAAGAAAAAAGTCATATGTCTTTCAGTCCCCAAGGATCTGCTTATGAATTTATAGCCAAGGATGTGAATCTCTAGGTTGCTTGTGCTTCAGATCTGTAAGAAACTTTTCCTTATTAACTCTTCCACACCACAGAGAACACTCCTCTTCATAAACTAATACTCTGTTCTTTCTATCAAATGAATAGCAAATAAAATAATGATTTCAAAAAAGAGAGAGAAAATCAGTCTTTATTAATCATGAGGAGGAAGGAATAGAGTCAAAACAACTTTATTCCCCTTTGTTTTCCAATCTGATTTTGAAAGAAAATGAGATAAGCTAAGGGAAAAGAACACTGAAAGGTTTCTGAGCTGAATCTCATCGGCTCAGCACTAATCAAGGAGAATTTGCAAGAGCTGTGACAAATGTGACAGAACTGTAAAGTGGAAAAGAAATAGAAAATATTTACTAACCCAAAGACTGTTGTTCACTAGTGTTCTAAACCAAGACGCAATGTCTCCCCTCTCATGTTTCAGTGTGATAAAAACTTATTTATGGAATAAACCACAAGAAAGGTAGGGGTCATTACTTTGCTGTTTGTATTAGGCCTGGCTTCTTCTTAATTTTAACATATGAACCCTGAAACAAATATCCATTTCCTTTGTACCATGGGAAGAGGAGGCCTTTTCAAGCACAAAAAGTAATTGAAAAAAGATATTTTCTGGTTTTAATAAGAACTAAGCCAACATGATATAAAAACCCTCTATGTTTTGCAACACCTGTCACAACTTCAAAGAACGTGAGAAGTGGCTATTGCAAAAAATAACAGGTGTCAGCCTAGAGATGTGAAGTCCAATATGTGGCAGAAGCACAGCAATTCAGGCAATTGCTGTTAATAGAACACACAACCCAAACTCCCCTCAAAAAGTAAAACAAAAAAAGCCCCTTATGACCCACAAGTCAGAGGGGGTATTTTTAAAACTCTATATATTCATAGTATCTCATAAGTAATATATCATTGAAATATGCAAAGGGATTCAAAAATAGGTTGGAACAAAACTGAGGTTAAGAAACCAAGCATTCAGGGCCAGGAAAGAAAGAAACAAATACTAGTGTTTGAAAATACAGCCTTACCAATGTTGATAATTGATGAAAACAATTCAAAATGGATCATCAGCTAAACACTGATAGAGATTGCATGATCTGGGAAAGATTTTCTCTCAAAATACAAATTTTCCTGGTCATAAGGGCTATAAGATATGCAAAAGTATTTAAACTGACAGATCTCTGATACAGTCCTGAAAACTGGATGGAGTTCTCCAGTTAGTCCAAAGGAGAACATAGTGAGTGACAGAAACATCGGAGGCATGGCAGAACTGATACTAGAAACAAATTACAAGTTAACTGCAATTCACATACAAGGTCCTGCCTTTCAACTCACTGCAGATAAAAAGACCATAGCTGAAATCCCAGGATGCCTCATTTATTATAATTTGTTTATGATTTCATAGTTTTTAGTGTATTGTCACTAAAGTTCTGCTAAAAGCAGGCATTAAAATTTTTGAGGGGTTAAAAATATAAAATTTCTCTTTTCTTTCTTTCCAGCTACCCAAGAGAGACCAAGAGAGTAACATCCGATTAGTAAGTGCACTTCCTCTGTGATGCTAACTGTGAAATATGTAGCTGGCCCAGGGTATTAACAAGGAGTATGTGCATGAAGCATAGAAACACACTGGATTGTTTGAAACATAGCAACGGACTGGGTTAAAGGGTCCTCCCTCACTGCTACCTAATTTAGCTTATTGTGGGTTATTCGTGGTCTGGGCCCCCTGAGAAGCTGTTGTGGTGACTCATGACAACCCCATATCCGGTGTGCTTGCCATCATGCTATTGTATATGGGAATAGAACATCTCTTGCTTTGGAGACAGGCAGATGTGCACTGGATGGGGGGTTTGCAGGAGGGATTAAGTGATTTGGACATTTTCTCTCATTTGTTATTAACATACCTGAGGAGCCTATCTAACAGTAAAGCAAAGGCACTGAGATGCTTTGGAGACCCCTGGGCCTGAATTTCAAAAAATAATTGTCCTTAATTATAAGATTGAAGAGTGTGAATCTGTTCAGCAGATGAACAACTGTTTGCTTCCCATGATTAAGACAGCAACTGAAACAGTGCCTGGGACCAGTTAAAACCACAAAGGGTACATCTAGAATTAAGGTTGTTTCTTCTTATTTTTAATGAGACACCTTTTTTTTTTCCTTCAGTGCTATTCCAGCATCTCTTTTCAGCTGTTACCTTATTTGAGAGAAAATTCTAATTATCCTAGTTTGTTTTGAATGTATCTCCTAGAATCTGATTTTGAGAAAAATGAATGAGGGTATTCATTGTTTTTTTCTGTCTTACAGGTGGTACAGCATTGATTGTCAGCTGGATAAATGCAAGTAGAAAGTCTTCCTAAGGTATCCCAATCCTGTTTTGCTTTTTTTGTCCCATGCAGCTTAAAGCAATAACATTCCAGACAAGGTTTTTTACTGAACAGACAGTGCAGGATGCTCTCCCAGAACTTAGGGCCATGCTCAAATTACCCAATTAATTTTATTCTCAGATGCTGGGAATTCTTAGCACTGTGCCAAATTAGTCAAATTAATTTTGTTATAAATGTTTAGCTGACAACAAAAGAACCCCACCTCTGAAATCCATATCTGAGTCAAGATAGAGAAAATTTTATCAGTATTCTCCAGCGTGCATTGCAATTCCAAAAGTTGGTTTTTATCACGGTCTTATTTAAAATAATCTAGAAATCTCTATGTTCCATAAAAGCAGAAGGAGTACAGACAATGGCATATTTGTTAAGCAACAGTGGTCAAAATCTCCTCAGTTCCTCCAAAACCCCCAGTCAATGTTTTTCTTTAAAGTTATGTTCCATGATTCAAGCTCTTGAGAATTTAACTTCTTTGCTTCTTTGCTGGCTTAGCCAACTCACTCAGGTCTTTGTCAGCAGCTGGGAAGGATTGCAAGTACATAGCTACCAGTTCATTTAGGACCAAACTCTGGTACATTTATTCATGAAGGGCAGGAATTTACCCTCCCTGCGTTAGTTTTAATGGGACTGCACTGGAGAAAATGCTGCAGAAGGCCAGTGCTTGGTTGACAAATTGATACATTTACCAAATACCAAACAGGATTGGAGTCTGTAAAATGCAACTCCAAAACAAAAGTTTCATGTTTCATTGCAGTAGCCAAGAAGGTAACATTTCATGATCTCTGGAGAGGAATTCTTGGCATCATTTGAAACTTTAGCTTTTTACCTAACAGTACCCTAGAAACTGTAAAATATTCCAATTTTAATGAACATTAAAAAAAAAAAAAAAGAGTTATGACAAGGGGATAACTGAATGTTAGCTCTCCTCTCAGCAGAGAAATACCTCTTGTAATTCTATTTTCCTTCCTATTAAAGACTTCCTTACAATATTTTCTTTCTCTTTCTCTCATATGTATAAAGAGGAAGATAGACATAAAGAGAAACATTTTACAGAAGAATCGTTTGACCCAGGCTCCTCCACAGACCTCGGTGAACCTCCCTGGCAATGAAACACAGAGAGGAAACAGGTGTGGGAATGAGCCACGCACACACTTCCCTCAACAGTGGCCACAAAATTCAGACACAACAGCTAAATCTACTCCTGCAGAAGCAATGTCTGTGACATAAAGTCAATTAGTTTTGTGATAGAATGGCAACAGTATGAGAAACCATTTTGAAAAATATGAGTAGTGGAAGGTGAACCAATATTTTTAAGAGATGTCTAGGGAAAGAAAATATGTAAAAGCCTTCAGAATAAAAAAATACTGCCTGATAATTCTCAAGCTACTCAAAAAGTAGTATTTCATTGCAGCATCTACTGGAGAACATCTCTGATGGTGTATGTTTGTCTTCACAGAGGTGTTAAACTCTTAGTTGTGTTCATCTGTAAGTTACAGAATGCTTTAAAGATCTTTGATTTGTTGTGTATTTCCACAGCATCTATCAAAATGCAGCCTTGCTTCAAGCATGGTTCTACAAATAATGAAAAGAGCCAATCTCTAGCTTTTCCTGTGGTCGGGAAACTTTTCATTAGCGCACTAAAAACAGAAGGGTTTCACTTCCATATAATAAATAAAGATTGTAAATTATTTTTCAAAAATACTTACCTACAGCTTTGTCTTCTCATGGAGACTGAAACAATGTGCAATATGCTTGCTTTCTAATTATTCTAATAATTCTGTAAAGTTTTTTTCTTTAGACACCATGAAATTTTTTTATCAGTGATAGTGTTTTTGTCCTGTTCAGTGCACTTCTTTAAGTGGTATACAGATACATAAAATTCACCTTTCACTGTAAATCATGCCCATCATCTATGGAGAATTACACCTACAAAACGTGTTCTTTTTGCTTTGTTGAGACTGACCCAGGCACACATTGCAATTTTTAAAATTGGAAAGAAGATAGACCTTCTACACAGATGGTGGTTTCCAAGCCATAAGAAATTAACAGATCAAACTGTGTAATATTGTCTGCATTGCAGAGTTCATTCCCTACATGATGATATTCATCACCCACCCTCTTCCTTCCTCCACAGACTCTCAGAAGATTCACACTATATCCATTTCCAGCACTCCTCTCAGATTCCCCAGGCAAATGCCAATCAAAGCTTCCTTTGTTGGTGATATGTACATTCCTTCATGAGCTATAAAGGGTAAGTATGTCCCAACTTTCTTCAGGCTATCATAGGCACGTGCAGTATTATTGTCCCATAGTTTATCTTACCATACCCTAGAGAAATCTCATCATCCTGTTTTCTTTATATGGGCTACAGATGTCTTAGCCAAGCTTCCTCACCACTGAGTCACCGACCAGGATTGTTTACGTCTTCATAATGAGTCACCTTCACAATTTGGCTCATTGTCAATACTTGTGCTGACGGCTTCAGCCAGTCTCTGCTTTGTCTCATGCTCCTTCATCTTGGCAGTTTAGTTGTACCTGTTGGGAATAAGAACACAAAATGGCTCCCTCCTACCTTTCCTTTCTTTTATGTATGCCACTTCATGTTCACTGATGTCACTTTCTATCTCTAGATTGACTGCTGTTCCAAAACTTTTACTTTCATGTTGTTCCAAGTTCCTGTGCCACAGGAAATCCAATTCAAAAATCCATTTTTGCATCCAAGAATATCAGTTGATGTGCAAAATCTTTATGTGCCATATCTTTGGTCAAATGTCAAACTGTATTCAGTATGTGTCTTTCATCCTATTCATTTATAAATAGGGATATTGTGAATATTGCAAATATCTATGATGCTTTAGAAGTCATGTTGCCTTTTCCATATGATATCTTTTCACTTACTGGATTGTGTAAATGACTAAGAATTCTGATGGCCCAAGAACTTTCCTTTTTGCACTATCCATCGCCTTAGAGGTTCATTTTATGAATGTTCTGTATTTATTAATTCTTTCCTTTTCTAATCACTATGTTTAGTATGTCCACTCAGCACCATCTAAACTGCCTGCAATCAGTGGTTGGCTGGGCTCCCAGAGCTAGTCAGTCTCATTTTCTGTTTCACCTTCAGGGTTTCAGGTGCTACTTCAGAACTATTATAGATACATTTCCAGATCAGCACAGAAATTTTAATATTTTCATTTTATCATTATTTTCTAGACTTACATTGCAAATATGTTTTTATATTAATTCCTTTCTTTTTAAAAAAATAAAGTACTTGTTAAGTTCCCTTTAGGAATCTTTCACAATTACAGTTCACAAGTTAAATTTGCTTTACTGCATAAGAAACCTTACAGCAACTGAATTAGGGTGAGAGGTAAAATACTGCCATGAATTAAACCAGGCTAAGAAACCAAAAACAAAGTCAGAATTAATAATGAGTTTTCAGGGAAAAGGTTAACAGGAAGGTGACCAGAACTAAAACCAGTTTGCCAGGTTGAGGATGGGAAGGTTGGGGTGGGCAGTGGTGTAGAATGTAAAGAAGTGAATAAAAAACATTATAAACATTATTGTGTTTAATTAACAATATAAATAAATTATACCTAAGCTTTTGCAACTTATTCCATGGAAATGTCACTCAAAAAAATCCTTTAAGCATTTGGCTAGTAACTTCCAACATAAGTCTTATTTTCATTCAAAACCACAACTTTTGTGGATAGAAACATGGCCTTATCTTGTTTTTAAATAACAAAGTGTTGTGAAAAGGGCAGAATATCTTTGAAGAGCTCCAAACCCTGTGTATACAAGACAGATATTTCAAAACATAAATTAATTCTTTAATTCTTAGACTTTATTTATTGATCTTACCTACAGTTTCTTTGACATGCTAGCTTTAACCAGACCCACCTATCCACCCAGAAAAAGGAGTTTGTGTCCTTTAGTACCAGTTCAGATTAATGGCCAGCCCTATTATCCTGTTTATTTTTAAATCAATCTGCATAAACAAATCATTCCATTTGTCATTATTGTTTCTCTTTCTGTAATTAATCCTCTGAGAAGTTACAAATTAAACAGCATTTACTCAGCCAAAATGGAAACTTCGTATAGTAGTTTCTTTCATACAGCACAAATCAAATATAAATTCACATTTTTTGAATATGGAAATACTTGTAGTGATGAAAGTTATACTTAGCACATGTGGAATGTGTGCTTCGTTTTTCTAAATAACAGTGATGCCAGTGAACTTCAAGATGATGAAGTTTAATGGGCCCTGGAACCTGCTCAGATCCAGCTGCCTCAATCCAAATACTAATGTTGAACTGTAAGCAGGAAAACTCAGAGTTTGAAAGACTCATTGCCCTGGTGGGAAATGCTGTTTGTGCCAGTGAGAGGAGCCGCTGGCTGGTTTTTGTGACTGAAGGATTAAGAATTTTGGCCCACATGAGGTGTGTCTTCCTTGCAGACAGGATTCCACTATGAAGGACTCCCTGATATTATGACTGTTTTTAGATGAGGCCAAGAATAGTGCTGTTTGCATTGCTTGGGATGCCTGAGGTATTAATAAATAGAGCAACAGACACTGTGCTGGATTCCAGAGGTGAAGAATGATGTAATAAGATTTTTTGTTTTCAGATGCTAGACCTAATTTTGGTGCTTTTCCATGGTGGTTCTGGGTAAGAGACCTAAAGCTGTAGCCAACTAGCTGTCTGTACACTCTGACAAACACCACCATAAAACAAAGCAGACTCATTACGGGTGTGACAGAGCCAACATCCCAAATTCTGGAGGTTTTCTATTAAGCTGTCATTCAGTGATGCACTCCTGCCTTTAAAGAACTCTCAACAACCAACCAACAGCAACAAAAAAAAATTGTGTTCCACTTAAGGAAAACCCAATTTACCCTGGGCTTGGCTATTCTGACAGTATAGGACAAGATAGTTTCAGTCTCACAGTTTAATCAAATGTTATGCTATCCATCAAAATCTGGGATGACACATGACTAAAATATGGAACATCTGTATATTGTTGAGAGCCTCAGCATAATTTTTAATTAGAAGATGTGTTTTGAGTGGTTTTTTTTACTGCTAAATAAACCAGACATTTTAAAAACACAAACCCCAAATTATTTTCGGGCAAACTAATGAAATCCCCATTGCAAAACCACAAGTATACCAGCCATCGATGCTGACCTCACCTCTGCTGCTACAACTGGTAGGAAAACTGATGCACTAGTTTAGCTTAATTAAGAAGGTAAGAAGTATGTTAGTGGATTTTTCAATTATTTTGCTAGATATCTGCCAGGGAGAAAGATGTTGATTCTGATTGGGTTGCTGGGTCTAGTAAACAGTGCAATGTCTAAATAATGCATATGTTAGTATGAAGCCAAATCATAAAAAAGGAGATAATATAAAAATAGAGAAAGTAATGTGCAAAATTGAAACAAAGGTCCAGAAGGGAATTGGCATTATGAACAATTTCACAAGGGATTGATTTTGTTTACTATTTTGATTTATGCTCTGGGTCTAGAACATGAGAGTGTGCTGATGGCAATCCGAAGAGGCATACATAAACATACAAGAGAACAAGAAAACCCACTGAAAGATCTGAATATTTGTGAATTTAAATGAGATGACACACAGTAGCGAAAATATCAAAACTTGCATTGAAGGCTAAGAACTAAAACTTTCATTTGGAAAAGATTCAGTGAAGTTGCTCTGGAATCACCAGACAACTGCAGGAGTCTACAAAAGAAGTGTTTTTTAACATGACACTAGATGAAAAGTAGCAAATTCTTAGTGTCCAATTATGCATGGTTTGGGAGGCCTCATCTGCAATGCTACATAAAGTTTTCTTCAAGGAAAATGAATTTATCACTAGCACAGGTATGAAATAATGTACTAGGATAGCCGGAGGACTTAACATATCATTGGCGCAGCTTTATAAAATTTATTTGGGGTTGTCAAGTAAACATCAGGAAAGCAGAATAGTTATATAAGCCAACAGACAGGACTAATATAATAATAAGACTCCAGGCATTGGTCAGAAATTAACTGAGGCTGGAAACTGAAAGACGGTGTCTAGCCATTATAACAATAACTTCTGAAGGAAGAACTGGTCCAGAGTAAAGAGGCAAAATTCATAAAAATACTTTATGAATTATGAAAACACAGAATAGTTTATTAAAAAACTTGAGCAGGCAACTCAAGACTTTGTTTGCATTCCTTTGTTTCTGTCTGATGAAGGATAGAAATCTGGAAGGATAAATGCCCAGCTGGATACAACTCTTGGCTCTAGAGGGCCATCAAGTTCTCTGGGAGAAGAGCTGAAAAGCTACGTCACACAACCAGCTTTTTCATTACGACAGAGAAGTCATCTGTAAATTAGAGGCTGGAATAAAAGAATACATAGGTTGACCATTTTCAATGGGCTATGTAATGCAGACTTACACAGAAAAGGATGCCACTTTGCCATTTAACCTAGTTAAAATTCAATTACCTGACAGTTGAAATCGGAGGAGCAAAATTGCCCTCAGGCTGTTTGAAATAGTGCTCGACATGTCAGAAATTAATGTGAACTCAGTAATCACAGAATATGCTCATTCTGAAGGGACCCATCAGGATCATTGAGTTCAACTCCTGGCTCTGCACAGGAGATCCCAAGAATCACTCTGTGCTGTTTCCTCAAGTCCTGTCACTGGTCACAAGAGACAAGATATCAGTGCCTTCCCCCCCCAATTCCCCTCATGAAGATGTTGAAGACCACAATGAGATTTCAATAAAGAGTCATACTGAAAAAGTGTTTAATTGAGAGTTCAACTTTTTGTTTCATACGCTGTCTCCTTAAAAGATTCAAAAGACTCCTTGTAAGCTAACATTAGTTTTCTGCTTACACTGACAAATACATTTCACAGGTAATCGAAAGCCATGTAAATGAATTTGTCTTTAGTTAAGCAGTCTTACAGAAAAGTGTTCTAGAGGCATCATTCTAAGTTTACTTGATTCTGCATGGTGGGATATACGCAAGAAATCTCTTTGAAGAAAACAGACTGTAACAGCCATCAGCTCTACTGAAGAATATTGTTTAATACAAAAAGATGCAGAAAAAATCAACCAGGATACAAAGATGTTTAAAACAGATTGCATCAATGATACAAACCATAACACAAGTCCACTTTCTTAACATCGTTAAAGCAGGGAAGAAACTCTTTCTTGTTCCATACATTTTAACATTTTTCTGTGTCTAATTAATTCATTAAATTTAAGCAATAGATTCTGGCTGAAATTTCCATATTTTTATTTGAACTCCTGAAGAAATTCATCACAGAAGACCCCTTAGATCTTACTTTACTAAATTCAAGCAAAGTCAGAATTCCTTCAAAACCCACAATTCCTTCATATGAAGTGAATCAAAAACGTAAACATTGGCTTATTTCTGATCTTCTGATCTAAGTTATGTCCATCATGCTCAGATCATTCATTCATTCAAAAAAAAAGCTTAGTAATTGTTCAAAAAGCAGATTAAATCCTTTAACACATTATTACTGCACTGCCTCAATAAGCCCTTAGTTTACCGAAAAGGATATTTACTGTAAATATGGTACTAGAACCAGCTGCATCACATTTATGCAAAAAAGAAAACATACTGAATTGTTTAGAAAAAGAGGCATAATATAGTGGCGATCGCTTTCCCCTATAGTTCTGAATTAAGAGTTTGAAATACTATGCTTGAAGTCCCATAAAGCTTGGTATGTCTTGGGAGCAACACTCCTTGCTTAATTTGGGCCAGGCTCCTTTTTCCACTTTGAAGGAACAAAATGAGACTTTAATAGTTCCAGGAGCCTCTAGGTAGTTGCAAATTGAGGGTTCTAAAGTATTCACATAGGCAGAGCTCAGGCCATAGTGTAAAGCATACCTTAAGGAGAGTGCCCTAAAAATGGTTGGACCCCAAACCAAGGTTGGACCACCTCTACCCCTACTCATGCAGAAATAAAACCAAATCACTTTATTCCCCTCTCTCCCTGCCTCCTATGCAATTTTTTATGGGTTTATATGTATTTATATGTAATTATGAGACCCTTCTTTATTTAATGACATGCAAGCGAACTGCAGTTGTGATCCTTTAGGAATATCCATGACTCAAAACAAGTCGAAATAGGTAAGTCTTTGGAAAACACAGCATAAAACAAGAGTGTAAAGATTAAGTTTAATCATAAGCATTTCGAACTGTGTAGTATTTATGTTCAAGAGGGGCTTTGGTACAAAAGAAATCCAGCCCTCTTCCTTACTCACCCCAGAAAGTAGAGGGATTTCAGATCCCAGCCATTTCAGACATTCGTGCCATGCAGAACTATGTAGCTCAGGGCTTTTAGCCAGGAAATTCTGCAAATGTGTCCTCAGATTAAAGATGCATGCAATCTAATCATGCTACAGCTTCATTTTGTATGCTTGCACTTGGCAATGTTTCTGGATGAAGATGTCCTGTATTTTTTGGCTTCTGGATAGTTTGTACTAGAAAAGCATTTTGGCACAATTGGCATCTACTGTTTAACCTCTTTAAAAGCATGGAAATAAAATCCCTTTAATTGGTCTTAGGTATGCACGTCTTGAAAGCTTTAAGACTAATTTTTATAACATGAACTAAATATATAGCCTGAACTAACTTCCTATCCAGCCAGGATGTTCTTTCTAGATCAAAGATGAGGATTCAGAAAGAATGCAATGAAATTGCATCAGAAAAATAGCTTACTGTTTGGCATTGCTGTGCAGAGGTTAAAGACATGTCTACATGGCAGCCAAGAAGTATGATTTAAAGCTTGTTTGAGGATGTGTGCACAGGCTGCAACTAGCTGGCCCAGTGATGATAAACATATAGCCTTTACAGAGCAAAGTGTGGATTGAAAACGTCATCTGAAAATTTGGGCGCATATTTAGGTGGTTAAACTGCACTGAACTCCAACCTGCCACATCTGACACTTTATTTGTAGGATTTGAATTTCTATCTAGCCATAATGACAAAAAAAATCTGACAAGACTGTTTTAAGTGTTTAATGAATTCAAACAGTGGGAGAGAAATGGGGAGTGGGAAATGAGAGTACTAGTGGGCCTTTTCAACTGAAACTCCATTTTATCAGTAAAACTATACTCCTTAATTTCTGGGATACTTATGCTTTCAGCAAAATCTCTACCTTCTGTGATTCCTTGTTGCAGTCACTGAGAGTTATTTGAAAAGTGTTTCTGAACTAGGGTTTTCCATAACAAATTTCAGAAAAGAATTCAAATGCGCTCTTCCTTAATTGACTGAATCCATAGTCTGAAAAACAACCTTGAAAGCCTGCAATAATAGTGCTTGCTTGTTTCAACAGACCCACCCATGATTGTGTGCTTTAATTTTTCAACAAGATGTGGAGGTAGGGCCTGAGGAAACCCATAAAAATGTTTGGTTTGGCTTTCTGGCAGATTTCCCCAGCTCAAGAGTATGAAAAGCACTGAGGATGCAAGATCCTGCTAAGTTTCCACAGAGCACCTGACTTGAACACCACAGAACATTCTGTACATCCCGAAGCGGAGGATCATATTGCTGCGCTCACTCTGGGGACAGCAACAAGCAGCAGCAACAGCAGGTCATCAACTGGAAACTGGAAACCTGCCATCTTCTAATTAGTTGCTCTGTCCTTCATAATAACCCTATTTAAAATCCTACAAAATGCAAGGTCACATTTGCTGCACAAGCTCAGATAATGTCAAGCCAAATTTTTTATCATGTCATTAGCCAGAAACACCTTTTTAGATGGAATAAATATCATGTCCTCATTAAAATTAGGGAGTATAATACATTGCCAGGTTCTGTTCTTTCCTATTCTTAATCATTGTCCAGATGAACACAAACTTTTCACAACTGAACTAATTTGTTTTAGCTAAAGTCAGCAGCTTTTAACAGTTGAATAACTTAACTTGGTTTTGGTCTCAAATTCCAGTCTTTCAGATAGAAAAATCTCATTCTTCTTACACCCTATGCAAAGGTATTTTAAACCACTCTAATTTTCAGTGATTCCAACCAAACTCCTGCGTAAGGAATCACAGGATGCATTTTAAAAGCAAATAATGCCACCTCACACAAAATGTACATAAGTCCTTAAAGCAAAGGATAGAAAAAACATCAGTCTTACCACCATTTCACAGATTGCTGCAGAACTATGAAAGACAACAAATGTGTGACTTAGTGAAACAGTAAAATCAATTCCTGAATCAGGAGCAGAACACTGGTCTTCTGACTCCTAATCCAATAGCATGGATCTAAAAGGAAAATTTTGCCTATCTGGTACTTTCCCCACCTTCCACACTTCCACCATCACACCATGTCACCACTTGTTCAGGGTGCTGAATTGAAATTTAGTCCTTGTTCTGCCATTAAAACAAAGAAACAAACAAAGAAACAAACAAACAAAAACATGGTTAACTACAGTGGATGGTTTAATATTAATACAAATTAATAAGGTTCTTCTGTAGATATGCTGCAGTATGTTGTGCAATATAATCTGAGTAATCTGAGCCCTTGCTACAAATACTAAATCATTGCCAAAAAAGTGGGGAAAACCTGCCAACTTTATGTGCAAATTATGAAGTGTGTAAATTCACAAGATTCTGCCTTATTGACAGAGGTAAACTCTTTTTGAAAGAGACTGATTTAGATAGCCGATTTCTTTAAATGCATTTATTTTACCTTGCAGGCGTCATCCATTTGGTCAGGAAATTAAATTTTCAGCCAGTGATCTTTTTCACAACACCTCTTAAAATTATATTTTTGTACGGAATGCAAGAAAACCTCTGTATGAATGCACCTCAAGAAAAAGTTTACAATGCCTGACAATACCCCAAATATTTCAGTAGGTGCAGAGCATTCAGGCCCTTGGCATTGAGTCAAAACTCCAAGTCCCAACTCACAAAGCAGCACAGAGCTCTATGCAGAATTTGACAGGTCTGGGGCTTAAACCTCAGGCAGACAGGCAAGCAGCCAACCTTTCGAGAACTACCTCAGGCTGCTGTAGATTTCCCAGCTCTCAGTCTGGACCTTTCGTCACCCAGTGGACCATCCCTCTTCTCCAGTGGTTTCTGTTCTAAGGGAATGTCTTGGGCAATTCCTCTCAACACTCTTCTCACTCTTTTAGGCTCACTCCTTAGTTCCACTTCTCTCCAGAGGCTACAGCTCTCCCTCATTCCCTGACTCTGGGAAAAAGATGAGTTTGAGACTTCCCAGCCATACAACAGATTATTTTCTCAAACTTACAATGCTCATTATCTAACCTACTAGAGTTTAACAATCATGACATTCAGCATCAGCATTGCCAGGGATGAACAAGATTACTAAATAGGGAGGAAAGGGAGTTTGCTACTTTTTTCTAAATGTGTTCTCAAATAGCGGCAAAATAGAAGCAGTTCTACACCTGAAAATGATCCCATACCAAGCTGGTTTCCTACCTCATCATCATCCCAACTCTGCACTCAGTTTAAAGGATATTTCTCACTGTACAGGCTGTGATTGTGACAGGATCTTCTAAATTTTCTAATGGAAGCATTCTCTGGAAAGACTTGACTATTATTTTCCAATGAAAAGTGACCAAACGGAATACACTCATGGAAAGTCATTCTAGTGAAGTGCTGCCCCCACCCCACCCCTTTTGCCATAAAACAGTACAGTTTTGGTAAATGTTATTTAAAAAAAAAAAAAAAAAAAAAAAAAAAA
>WEIU01006659.1:115427-210436 GCA_013389925.1 Aegithalos caudatus
TGAAAACCAGCAGAGTTTCTTCTTAGCAAGCATTTGGGACCTCATTTTAAGCCATTTTAAGGAGGTCTGAAGTTTATTGGATTTTAAATATATCCTTCTCTCCATCAAGAGTCTTTTAAAGGATAGTTTAATCTGTCTAATTTACATTCAGGAATTTCATTTTACATGCCAGGCTCTGGGACTGTCAAATCCTTTGGCTTTTCATTCTTATCAAACATAATAAAGCAATCATATATAACCAGTAGGATGTATTTTTTTGATTTTTATCCAAATATCATTTTCAAATCCAATTTAGGTCATATAGGATGCCAATTCTGTACAGTTGAGGAGTTAGATGGATTTTCCAAAGGAAGATTATCAGTAGTAAGTATAAACACATGTCAGTTCATTAACTCTTTAAATAAAATATCCAGCACATCAAACTTCATTCCCTCCTACACTTTCAAATAGTAAAATAGGTCGTAGTTGAGGCTTTGTAAAGTCCTGATAAAAAGCTCCCCAAGCCAGTAGAAATCATTGGCTTTCCTAGTAGGGTTTGTACTTGGGCAAACTCCAATACATCCAAACATTTTACTGAGTGGCCTTGATCACATTTTGAGATTCGGGACAGATAAGCATTCCATGCAGCCTATTCTAGCCACTGCTTAGAATGGCTTCCAGTAAAATATTCTCTAGCTGTCCCATAACTTAAAATGTTATTATCTCCTACTTACAACCAAGGACAGAAGGTGAATTTGCCTATGTCAAACATTCCTCTTCCCCTTCACCCCTGAAAATGTAACACTGCATTTTTATCTGTCTAAGAAGCTTTGCCCCATTTGGTCAAAATCAATACAGGTTCTACACAGTGTTGATTTGTATTTCTTAATCACAGGAATTGTTTTTCCACTGTTATGATAGATTTTATACAATATTTTTTCTGCCTGTACTTTGAAAATTAATTTTTTTATTATTATTATTTCGAACTTTAGGAGCAACCCAATCTAAATCCATGCTAATCCTGAAAGTCAAATAAATTCTAATGACTCCTTAGAAGTAATTCTAATGTTGCCAATTACTTTATTCCTCTGCTTAGTGTTATGCAAATTGATACTGACCAATAAAAGTGGGTTTGATTGCAAATTAATTAGATGGTACCAAAACCCAGTAATATACCCAACTTCAATTAACTCTAAGCATTTTATTCCTTGTACACAGAGAATATTTTAAGATTAATAATGTATTCACATATTTCTTAGGCTTAGTGAAAAAATCAGGCTGTCTTTAGAGGAGCTTTGTACTCGACTGGGGTTAGATGGTGATTTTACCAAATCCAGTACACAATTCTCATTAACATAAGCCAGGTAAAGTTTCACTGTTACCTAGATGTAAGTAAAAGCTGTTATCTAGAATTTCTTATCTCATATACACCAATCTGTTTGGACATACAGAAAGAGGAAAATCCTTTCTCCTTTTCTCAGTCTTCAAACAAAAGGAAAAAGAAGACTGACATTGCTGGTTCTTCAAGAAATTGCTACATCATTAAATCAATCTGCTAATTTTTCAACCTCTCTTTCCTGCAGCCAGCCAGCTATATAGTATCTATTTGCTCTTGAGTGCAGTCCACCCCATGTTTTGTACTGATAATAAAAACCATTTAGAAGCCTTACATCACTTAATTTAAATGCAGGGATAGACTGATCTGTCAGACAACAGTACTCCTCAGCACCTTTCCACAAGAATGGAGCACAATATTCAGTCTTAAATACATTCAGATTCAAACATTCAAAATCCTTTAAGCAACCACATCTGTGGACTTAAAGGAAAATGTGAAAAATAATTCAGAGTGGTAAGCCTGCCTCACTAGCATGGCCATAAGTCAGAGGGACCTCAGAGTAGCCTTTTCCCTAGGGCAAACAAGAAAAGAAAGCAGGATTCACATCATATTCCTGCATCTATAATAAGCAATTAATCTGCTCTGCCTTTATGTCAGCTCATTTGTAGCAGCTGGTTGTTACAGTTCTCCACTAAAACCTTTGCTCACCTCCTATTGCTAAAAGCCAATTCTTGCCTCCAGTGACAGAGAGAAAACAAAAATAAGCACCCAGGTGATGCCCACATGCTGTTGTCTGGGCTTGCATAGATGTGAGGAAAACATTGATATTTGTCCATCTCTAAGTCTCCCCAGTGTGAGAGTAAAGGTGGTTAGGACAGCATAGTGTCCAACTCTCTTCAGAGCCTGTGGGCCAATATTCATCAAAGTCAAAGGTACCACAGTAAGTAAAAGTATGATCTGAACTCGCACTGAGTGGTACAGCGTCATCAATAAACATACAGGGCTGGAGAGACAGCTCTTCCCAAATATATAAGATGAGATTTTCCTATTGTACCTCTTAGGTATAGTAGTGTTTGACAAGATTTACAGAACTGAATCCATCAGAAAAAGACAACACACAGGTTTAATAGCAACTGGTCATGAGTCAGGTCAGAGAGAGGCTTGGTTGTGATTTCAGGGTAGGCCATGTCCACAGTTCCTGACTGCATCTCCATCAGCTATAATTTAGAATCACCTCCACCAGAACAGAAAATAAATATTAAAAAATACCCACTTCAGTATCTCACAATATCCACATTTCAACAATCAAGTAAATAAGATTAATTTTACATTCACACTTGAATTATTGTTATACAGCCAACAAAAACAAAATATGATGCCTTACTGAAGAGCAGTTTTAATTTGATAGCATTTCTGAAGTATCTGGGGATATCTGCTGTCTTATGAATGCTGCATAAATTCTGCCATTTTTTCTACAGTACTGCAAAAGGAGAACTTCCAAGTGTTGTTCACAGCAGGAAATGCCTTCAGCCTATTTCGACCCACAACTAATAATTCTTAAGTTAATATCTGGTGGGCCCCTCCAAGAATTTCAAAATCATATGCTTTCTGTAGTGGTCTGGTAAGGACTGTATGACCTACAAAAATTGTGTAGCATGAGTTGTGACATCTCATAATGACATGTTCTCATGTCAGTTTTGTTTACTGTATCAGTGGTAATCTCATCACACTGCAAGTTGTGATTAGAAAAAAGTAGCGTACAGCAATTAAAAGAGATGTTTTTCTTTTTATGACTTCTTTCTCTTTCTTCACAATAAAAAAAATCTGACTTTGATCACTGCTATCCAATTCCTCCTCCATCTTTTCTCAAATCTCTTAGTCTTGAAGTGTTGATGGCATTCATATCTCTGTATTTACAAACATTTCATATGCCATAATACTAAAAAAGTTGTATATGCAACATCGAACTGTAAGTCCAGTCATTATGTTAACAATAAATAAGCTACTAAGGGATATTTACAAAGAAATATGAAAAACAAGGCATATATTCAAATGGATATATCAATTCAGACAAAAGATAAGGAAATGTGCTGATCATCTCATTTTCATCTTGTCCAAGTTTTTGCACCTTTCAAGCAGTTTACTTCTGTTGCTCATAAACAGAACTCGACATGCTGGAGGGGATGACTGACCATTTATGCTAGCTGAGGCTGAGGAACTCACTAAATTTCTAGCCACACTTAATTTATGACTTAACAATACACATCCTACCAAACAAATCTATTTGATATTATGAAAAGTGTATTAGGAAGCTAAACTAGATGATTTTTAAAGAAATTGGGTTTTTTTTTTAAGGAAATGTGAATTCTGGAAGATACTTTTATTTACTGAAGTGCATTTTTTTTTTTTGTGTGAACTTTTTAAAGTTCAAAGGAATAGGAATCCAAAAGCCACAGAGTAAAAGATGAAGCATTAAATTCTCATTGTGGTGTACACTAGAGTCATTTGGATGATTATGCAAAAAATGAATTTTCAAGCTACTGTCCTGTTCTTTACATTTTAGTATTACCTTTGGGATAAAGCATTTCAGAAGGAGACAACACCCACTCAGTTTAAAAGAGATTACATTAAGTCTTCTTTATGAAAAATCAGGGAGAAGCAGGAACCTTAAGCTCACAGCTATACCTGTTTAAACTGTGCTGACCCCATTTGTGTTTCCCTGCATTTGTGCCAAGAGCTTGCTCTGATTTGAAAGGTCAAAGATTGGAGGAGCTATTCATTATAGACTGTGTTCTTATTTCTGGGTTTTTGGTCATAGTACTCTGAATGTTCACCAAATAGACCTGGCCTTATATTTTTCAGATTCCATTCTTTTGAAAAGAGTCATCCTCTCTTTAATTCATAAGGCTAAAATAGTTAAGCCAAAGTACAAAAGTACAGTTTCTCAGTGTGTCTATCCTTATTTGTTCCATTTTTGAGTGACTGAGCACTTGATTCAGCTCAGGCAGCCACCACTCCCAGTTCCTGAGCCTCAGCCAGGTCTCTCAGGCCCATTCACAATTCCAGCACTAACTTTCCATAATTATTTTATTTCCTTAATCTTCCCAATGGCTGGTTCAGCCCCAGGTGGGCCTCATTCCTCTCCAAGTTCAATAAGACAGTCTCTTACTCCCTCTGCTCTCCTGTCTCCTCCAATTTTGATTTTTGTTGGCAGCCTTACAGTATCTCCTCTCCTCTCTCTTATGCACACACAAACACACATATGCACGCACACACAATAGATGGGAAATACCACTTGGAGAAAAACAATGGAAAGTTGCAATTTTCCACACCTCAAAAAGAACCAAAAGCTGGGGAAAAAAAAAAGAAAAAAAAAAAAAAAAAAAAGGACTATGAGGGAGAAAAGAGTAGCACAAAACTGTAAATAAAGGGGAGGGGAAAAAAGAAGAGTTTGAATGTACCAGTAGCAAAACAGTGAAAAAAAAGTTACTCATATATATAAGGGTGAGGAGGAATAAAGTAAGTTATTGTGGTGATGAAGAGAAGATAGGAGAACATATAAAAACAGAAAAACTTAAGCCCTAAATAACCTAAAGCTCAATCTATCTTTGCTATTTCTACCTCTCTGCCCAAAATTTCTATCTCTAGAAGTGTTGAAAAAGAAGCAAAATCTCCAACCAGATTCATCTTATTGTCTCAGTGTTAGCTTACCACACAGTATTCCCAAAGCTGAAAATGTTAAATGCTTGAGCCTTCCCTCAGCTTTTTCCACATGTTAACCTGGAGTGCAGTACATGTCATTATGCAAGTGTAATGCTGCATGCTACACCCAGGTGTAGCATCTAACTGCAGTCTTCAGAGACTAAGTCTGTCGGCTGCAGCTTAATAAACTATTTAAACACATGACTGATTTAAAGCACTGGCTGAGTCTAACCTGTGGAAGCCAGGTGTGCCTCCCAGCCCCTACAGCCGTGTGTCTGTCTGTGTGTGTCTGTGTGTGCTCCAGCTGCACCCTGGCTTCTTGCTCACTCCCTTCAAGCCTTTGCCCCCACACTCCCATTTCCGGCCCAGCCAGGTCCCCACCAGATGATCAAGGACTTGGTTATGGAGCACACCCCACCCTGAGGCTTAGACAGAGCCTCTGGGACTCATGGAGTGTTATGTTTGCAGCAGCCTGAAGCAGGGCTTTGACTCAGGGTAATTATCTTGTGAGCTGAGCCTTGTACGAATATTGTCCACTAATAGTTTTGCTGTGAAAGAACATATCTTTTCTCACTCTCAAAAGCAGAAATAAGTTCAGCTCATTTTTTAAAGGAATTACTTTAACAGCTTGTGCCGTATTTAGGAAAAGGAATATAAGCACACACTGAGGCCAGTCTGGTAACAAAGGACACACATTAGTTTGGTAAAAGCAACCAGAGCACTCACATGGCCACGTCGCCATGCACTGCATTGAAAGTGTGCTCATAGGTGTCAGTAGTTCATGCTTGGCCATCTGTATTTTGTCAACAATAGCAATTCACTTTTTAATGAATGTTTAAAGTCTCAATTCCCACAGGAGTAACAGCTACAGAGAGCATCAGCTATTGCTGAAAGAACAGGGATTCTAGGAATAAACAGAATATTGTGGAATGGCAAATGGGAACCAGTGACCTCATTATTCTGGAAAATGTCTCTTTTTGAACCACAAGGAACTCTGACAATTGTAAAGGTTTAGTCATGAACAGTGGAGTTTTGCAGAGATAGAGTGAAAGCAAAATTAAGCCCCCTGTGTACTTATGGCAGTTCTTTATTATGTGCCATATATTATCATGTTGTGTTGTGTTTTGCTTTATCGTTGTTGCATCTTTATTAGAGGTGGGCCAGAAATAAAACCCAGATGTAAACATACCTGCACTTTCAAGGCACTTGGCTTAAGTTAAGAGCACAGCAGCTGAAAGCTATCCTCAGCATGTATTCTAGAACATTTATATTCTTCTTCTCTTAAAGTAAAAATAAAACCAAGGGAAACATTTAAAATAGCAAATAAAATCTTGCTGTTGTAAAATAATTATGTATAGTATTGTTTGTTACATTTTAAAAGAATCTGGCCATAAAGGTATGGGTAATGATTCTGACTCTAAAAAGGAGAGCAATTTTGCTCTCTAGTATGCAGAATATGAAGAATGCAGGACACATTCTTGTCCTTAAGTCTAGGGATTTCCTTTGTTTAGGCTTATTAGGTGAATTACAGACTTGTGTCTTGCAGTCAGACAGTGAGGCCTGCACTGGACTATTAAGTTGTAGGACACAAAACCATATAAAGAAAGAGATGTCATTATTCCAAGGATGGTGGAGAAGGAAAATATCCACTGCTGACAGGCCCACTTACTCACAAGTCCATTGGTGTCAATGTACATAGTAGTAGAGACAGACTAGGTCAGGAAAGAGTCTGGTACATCTGGTTAAAAGGGAAGCTAAGGAGAGCAAAACACTGTGTGTCTGTATTTGCCCTACTGAGGAACAGCAGACACGTACTGGAACTGAAGGATACCATACATAAAGCAGTAAGTAACCACATGTAGCATTTCAGCCCTATGCCCCAGCTGTAAAACGTTATTTCAAGTTATAATAGTTGCACAGCTGTGAGAAGGTGAGGGTCATCCATTTTACATACATATTCAAATTAAGAATGCAGGGCTGCTGGCACAGAGCATCAACAATGATATGGCCTCAAAGGTGGAAATGTACAGAAAGACAGACAAAAATCTTTTTGTTTTCTCTTTTGGAAGTGGATGTGAACTTTTTCACTCCTCTCTTGCATGTGGATGGTTAAGCCTGAAGTTGGAAAATTATGAATATCCCAAGCAACAAAAGTATAGATATGCAGAAAATTCAAGAATTAATTTTTTTAAAAACCAAAAACAACAAACGAACAAACAAATAAACCTAACATACAAAAAATTTTATGGCAAAGTGAGTCTGATTTACACCTAAATCAGGTGGTGTCTAAATGGCCTAACTGCTTTCTTTTTTATTATTCAAGTATTTCTTGAACCTCACATCTGGTCATGGATGCCCTGACTAGATTTTCCTTATGTTCCATTTGGATCAAGAAACTTGATGTTTTCCACATATCAATATGCCTGCATGGCAATACACAAGTCATATGTACCTCAACTAGCTCTTAATGAAAAAGTCTTGGTACCAGAAGCTCATAATTTATTGCTCCTCACTGACTATTTATGCTCTTTTGATTTGTCTTCACAACCTTCCACAAAGACAAAGGAAGACAGAGTTGCTGAGGTTGGAAAGGGCCTCAGAAGGTCATCTACTACGAACCCCTTCTCAAAGCAAGCTCAGCTAAAGCAGATTGCTCAGGATCATGTTCAGCTGAAATTCCAAATATTTCCAGGTACAGAGACTCCACAAAATTTCCAAGCATCCTGTCCTAGTGTTTGACCACCCTGACCAAAATGAAGGGGTTTTTTTTTCTTATGTTTAAATGCAATTTCTTCTGAATGTAGTGATTGCCTCCTGTGCTGCTAGGGCTCAGGCTGTGCAAGCTCAGGATCTTTTCTAGGCAAAGGTCCCATCTCTGGCTCTGCCTTTCTCTTCATACAACTGGAGTTCATGCTCTTGCAGAGCTACAAGGTCTTGGACAAGATCTCATCAAACTTCTTTCCCTGTCTCTGATGCAATGCAGTCTGTAGCCCTCCTGCAGCTCTTTTATTTGGTGACACAGATCCTCTATTAGTGCACGCTTCCTGCAGCTAAGGACACCATCTCCTCCAGCCCCAGCATCGTGTCATGCCAGGCAGGCAGGCAGGCAGGCAGGCAGGAAGGAAGGAAGGAAGGAAGGAAGGAAGGAAGGAAGGAAGGAAGGAAGGAAGTTAAAAATCAATAATAGTAAGAAGAATAACTAGAATAATAATTAGAATATACAAGCAAGTGATGCCCTTGCTTACCACCTGCCAAACAATGCCCAGCCAGTTCCTAAGCAGTAGTCCCCAGCCTGCTTTCTCCATAGTTTATGTGCTGTGCGTGACACCTTATGGAATATCCCTTTGGTTTGCTGTGTTCACCTGCCTTGGCTCAGTTCCCCCTCAATTTACTGTGTGCCCCAGCCTACCCACTGGTGGGGTTGGGTGGGGTGAGCAGCTGAAAAGTCCTTGACTTAGTGTAAACACTGCTAGCAACAACTGAAACTTCAGTGTGTGATCAACATTATTCTCATACTAAATCCAAAACACATCACTGTACCAACCACTAGGAGGAAAATTAGCCTTATCCCAGCTGAAACCAGGATACCTCAGTGAGGCATCCCTGCACCCGTGAACCTGCGAAGCTCCATCCACCCTTGGGAATTCAGGTTAAGTTAGGGACAGAGGAAGATGCTTTAGTTTCTGGCCCATGAGAGGTCAGCACCATTGCTGAGTGTGTATACCACCCTCCATAGTTTCTGGCCCCCTTCTGTCCTGCCTTCTGCTCAAACTGACACAGACTGCTGCATCTCCTGGTTGCACCTCTTAGCTGCACTTATCACACATCTGTGTCACACAGGTAGGCTTAAATCTCCTGTGGGACATAACCCAGCTGCTTCTCTTAGTACAAGACTGGCAAGACACATATTCCTGAAAATACAGTAACAGATGCAGTCTTCAACAGTGCCAACAGAAACATTTGGGAAGTAACTCTTCTTACTAGGATTTGACATTATTTGAAGCATATTGGTTCTAATGTAGTTCTAATTATGTATAAAAAGCAGGCATTATTATCCTTATTTTTACTCTTTTGAATCTCCTCATACCATTGGAAATAGTTTAGGAACATCGTTTTATCTCCAGGAAATAGGTACTACCTATTTATATACTCTGGGCAGTTCATTGTTTTCCTTTTTATTTTAGGTGCTTCCTTGGTCAGCTAGGCAACTATTCTAGATACTGGCTTGAAACAGTAATGGGAATCTAGGCACCTAACCCAGGGGACAAGTTAGTCTCAACAAATCAGAAGAAAAATACTTAAAGGTAATCACAATTTTAACCTACTGAAATTTCTGGAATTTAGATTCAAAAAGATTGATGGCCCTAAAACCTACAGATTATATGAGTTCTAGGTCCTTAAATCTCCAAAGGATATGCATTTAGATGCACAATACCTCTGCTGAATGCATGAATGAATGCAAAATTGGTTGTGATGTCAAATGGTTATGTTGGATTCACAACTGTTCACCACTGTCCACAAACATAGTTCTATTTCTTATTCCTATTCTAGCAAAGATAATGAACCAGTAATTGTTAGCTTCTGATAATGATTTAAGACCTTTAAGAAAAAAAAAATCTATTTTTAATTATGGAAAACTGAGAAAAGTATATTAACACCACCATCATGTAATAGCCTGAAGTCAACAAGGAGGAAAGATAAACTGTTGAGATCAGAAATTGAGTCTTATTTCTGTACTGGGAATTGTGAGACTTTCGAAAATAGGTCTACCAGAAATTAATTATATAATTTTCTATATAATAAATTACATTAATTGAGTTGGTTTACTTCCATCTGGTAAAAGATGTCAAAGTATGTACAAGTAGAATTTAACAGGCAAGTGAACATTCTTTCCCATTAAGGCTAACAATATGGAACAGAGTGTGTATATCTGTTCAAATCCTCTTTATGTTCCAAAACTGCCTACTGAGAATGAACCTTATCTCTGCTAGATTCCAAATAATGCTCAGATAGTCTTGGGAAGACGAGTAATCGTCTCAGGAGAAAAAACTTGCAGGGGACTTTTCCAATAGTTTGGCAGTAGAGACAACACATTCAGCCACTCATAACTTAAAATATAATTTTCTAGTATAGACAGGTCCTTAAAAACTGCAAAATATAATACCACTTTTGCACTTGAAAAGAAATTTTTTAAAATGTAAATCCATTAAGGTTCTTCTTATTAGAAAATGGATTTAAAGACATATATTTTTGAAAGGAAAAATAGCATTTTAGTTTGATTTTCCAAAAATAAAACAGTAGTAATAATGCTGTTTCCCTATTCATCTGTCTCTTTAACTTCCTTACCAGTCCTCAAAAACTTTCAAGGAAGTAAGTGAACACAGAATACAAATCCAAAGAGCAAGACTTTACTAATATTCAGATCAATCTGTATTTCCTAAGCTCAAGTCATTACATAAGATGTGATTCTCTCTCAAAACTTTCATTTTAGATGAGATAGAAATTGTTATTACACAGGTAATACACATTCAAATTGTGTATCTGCATTCAAGGTTACAGTAATAACAATCACCCTGTAACAGACACAGGAATCCAGACTGGTCACCTGTTCTGCCTCTTGCAGAACACTGTGGCCCTCAGAGGGCCACAGCACAAGAAGCACAAATTAGAGCACAGGAAATTTTGACTATGTGTAGAGAAAACAAAACCCAAAAACACTGGAGTGGCTGTTCAGAGAGTCAGTAAAGGGTCCTTCCTTGGTGATATACCAAGGGTGATTGCACCAGACCTTGAGCAGCCTGCTTTAACTGGAAGGAGATTGGACTACACAATCTCCAGAGGTTCCTTCCAACCCACACAATGTTATGGCTGCTTATATGGAGACTAATGAGCAGAAAATGAAAGGTTGGTGAGACAACTTAAATCTGGTTCAATTTACTCACAAAATAGAAGTGAATCTTGAAATGGATTGGCCACTAACAAGTGTTAAAGGATAACTGTATATATTACTAAATTGCTTAGATAGTCTTTTTTCTTCCTTCAGCTGCAGGCATTTGACTCCCCCATAACCTCTATTTTTAGTAACCTTTGAATTTCTGAGTAAATCTTATAAGATGGGAGGTTTTCAAGGCTGTCACCAATAACCTATCACTGATGTATATAAAGTTTCTGGATTCAGCAAGTTAAGTGAAAGATATTTCTGTGTAGACATACCTGGAAACAGCAGAAAACAATACCCAAGGATACAGGGAGGTTTAACTTTAGTCAAAATAAAATGGACCTAGAATCCCTGAATCTAATGCAGGGCTGAATGACTGCCTTAAGACCATTAAAACAAATAAAACAAATAGACAAAGCAGTCACAAGAGTGTAGACTTCCACAGAAATATGAAACATCAACCTGACTGCTGAAAGCAAGTAAGTTACAATCACTATTTGTTGTTTCTACTGTTTTTTAAGGAATGGACATCCTTTACAAATGAGCAGAACTGTACACAAATGTGTGTTTTACCTGGCTTGTACTACACCTGTAAAGTGAAACAAATATGCAGGGCACAGACAATGAAAACTAGAATGAAAGAAATAAGATGTGGAATACCACTGCCAAACACGTGTCTTGTGGTTTTTCTAAACCTTGAAGATACCTAGTCAGCTCACTGTCTGTCACTCCAGAAAGACATAGCTTCTCCTTATGTGTGAGGAGAAAATCTGGAGTCCCAGGTAGTCTGTTTTGTCTCAAATGGCACTTATCATTCATATTTAGGCAAATGAATTGAAGACAAGTTTTTCAGACCGAACATAAAATTTGTGAAATTGTGTCTCACTTGTCACTGCAGAGGTTAGAGTTGGCTGTTTTGCCATCCCCTGTTATATTTCTCTTCTTACCCTCTTCACCCCTCATGCTATGATGGGATGAATATGGGCCTTTCAAAGAGAAAAGCAAAAGAAAGCCTTGTTTCAGACTGAAAGAATTAACCTGGTAATTCAGGCAGCTCAGACAGTCCAAAGATTTTTATTTCCAAGCCAAATGCTTTTGGCTATAGAGGTGATCTCAGACTCTGCTATCTTTTCTTTGGGTATTAAATAATAGTATTCTTTGTTTAAAAAAATATCTATTGAAGCCCTGAAAGGAAAGGACTATCCTTGTCTTCTATGGCTGATGCATTCAACTTTTCTAAAACCACAGGGAAAATCTTGTTTCAGATAACATTTAAGTCTTTATTTACCAAAAAAACTCCCTCAGTAGCCTGAGGCTAGACGATGCACATTCGATATGATACAGACAGGAGACTGTACTGGAATTGTGTCAGATAAGTTTCATTGAAGGAGAAAGGTGTGAAATAGTTTCTGTATGAAGAAGGTTGACCAGATCAGGACTGTTCTGGTCGAAGAAGCAGTAATATAGGCCTAATAAAACAGTGAATGGCAAGAAGAAGGTGAATAACAGTTCATGGATTCTTCCCATATAAGAACTAGAGATTATCAAATAAAATAGCAATTGGCAAGACCAAAGCAGAGATCCTTCATTCAAGACATATCACACAAGATACTCGCTAGCACTGTGAATCATTTTTACAGGATGTTGCAGGTCCTACAATTTTATATTGTGTGTGAAGCTAGAAATATTCATGGAGAGAAAAAAAATCAAGGACTATTAATTACAGACATCACACGACTGACTCCAATTTGCACAGGCACAGAAAATTTCAGTATATGTTTGGCAGACACACACCACTGACTATTGTGAGACAGGCTGCAGGGCTGGAGAGGCATTTGGGCCGTCGTCCCTATATTCTTGTATCACTTATCTGAATGAAGCAGAGCTGTGTTTTGCAAGGAGGCTGTTTCCAGAGAGTCCAAAGCTAACATATGGCTCTGTGATTTTGAACAGAAACACCACACCAAAACTCCTTTTGAAACTTGCTCATCTATTCCCAGCCTTATCTGATGAAAAGAACAATAAGAAAAAACACTGTTTAAAATAGTCACAACCAGCTCCTCTGTTATCCAAACCAAAACTCCACACTTTTCTGAGGTTTCCCTTCCAGAACCACAAAAGACATTGGCACATTCTATAGACTCAGGCACCAGTAAAATCCAATATGTATCTAAAGAAGACTGATTGCCTGTCCTTACTGCAATGATTCTAAGGCCCAGTGCTCCACAGGGGAGAGATACAAGACAGCCAGGAAAGACATCGTGAAAACAGACAGTGAGCATATAAATCACCAGTGCAGCTCAGACATGGAAGCTGGAAAGATGACTCCTATTTGGAAGATAAACTACACTGTATATGCTAAGGCAGAGCAAGAAAATCTTTTGATATAGGTAAAATGCAGAATACTGTGGAGGACACAGTAAGGAAACGAATCAACCTTCTGCCCCCAGTGAAAACATTGGCTTTATTGAGCCAGAAACTGGAAAGGGTTATTTTTTTCCTTGTGCTGAAATACCTCCAGACCATAGCTGGGAGGAGAATTGGGGCACTTGCCTACAATGATTCAATCTAATATGGAAAAAATATACGTTCTTACGATGATTTTCTAACACCAGAGTATTTGTCTGCTTTAATAAGCCCAAAGAAACTAGGTGTCTGGTGATTTCTTGTCATAAATCAGGAGCTGATTAAAATAAAAAAAGTATTAAAAGAGGGAAAATATTCTGGCAGGAGTCTTGAGAAAACAATTGAAAAGCATTTTTGAAGTTTCAGTCATTTTGGTGCACTACTGCAAAGGCCACAACTCTGAGAAGCAGTAGTTCCAAAGTCAACTTAGTCTGTCAAATAAGTACCTTAAAGCTCCTGAATTTACTGAATTTTAGACCACCGATTCTGCTTTCTGCCTGTGACTGGATATTGCCTGCTTAGAACGACACGCAAAGCTGTGGCTGTGGGAGGGAGCTGAAAGAAAGTCATGCTACCTGACCAACAGGAAATTCAAAGTGCATCAATTCTAAGAGTCCAAAGAGCTGTTGAAAAGTAAGATAAGGTTCAGAAGGGGATTACTGTGTCCTAAATGTGATATTTTTATTGAGAGGGCAATGCTTAAATTACATTTTTATGAGCCAGAGTGGCATACCATCACTTTTTCATTTTACTGGGAAGCTTGCTGGGACTTCTCTGGTTCACAGCTGCAGAACGGATTAATTTTATCCTCTCCTGAATGAGACCTTCAGTCCCAGTGTAACTTCTAACTTGGAAGCAGCATGCAAGGATACTACAAAAGCAAAATTATTATACCATGAGACAGTGTAAAAGAGAAACAGGAATAAAAATTAAAAAACACTAAGGCTTGATTCAGCAATGCATTTATGCACAGGTTAGCTTTAAGGACCCCAGGTTAGTGAAGCACTAAAACATGTTCTTAGGCTTAATCGAAGTTAATGGGATTTACACAGGTCCTGAAGGTAATCATATGTTTCACTGCTTCGTTAAATCAGAATAAAAGTATGAAAAGGCAAGGGTTATCCTCAGGGAATTCCACTGAAATACAGGGTGATACAAAACTATAAATCATGTTAAGGTATTTGTTATTAAAATTCAAACACAAAAATACGTTCAAGAAAGAGCAGGTTGCATAAGAGCTGAGCCTCAGAATAGCACTTTGTTTAACAAGATATCTGAGACATAGGACCTGTTTCAGTGCAAAGTCAGAAGTAACTACAGTAAAGCCAAGGCTGACGCAGCTGAGATCAATATTAAACCCCAGAGAAGGGGAATTTTCTAAAAGTTTAGGGGGAGGGGAAGAAAAATGGAGAACGGGTCCCCAGAGAATGTGATAAATGGTGATGGGTTAGGCAATATAGTTCTGCTTCCAAAAGCCAGGCTTAATCCTCGCTCAGGAGTAGACATTGTGCCACATATTTAATCTATCCCTTAGAGAGAGTCAAAAGGATCAAAAGCATCACACAGATACTTAAAGGGAAAGGTCATATTCCCATTGAGGACTAATGACTATATCCGTTCTTTCGAGCATGGGGATTTCTGGTGAGGGAACTAAAACTGCAGTGTTTCCAGCGTTAACTCTGGCTGTAGGGTGTCTGCTGGCACAACAGCTTCTTGAACCCTTCCCCTTTACTCCAAACCCTCATGCTGTGAACTTGCAGCTCCCTGTGTTTCTCCTACAGCTTTTCCATATCTTTCAGCAAAGGGATTTCTTCAACAAAACTAAGCTCTGTGATCAGATCACCCGAAGCCACTGCAATGTCTCAAAACTACCAAAGCCTTTGTGGTTACAGAAGAATTGTAGAGAGCTGCTATAATTTAAGAGCAGGGATTTTTTTTTCCACTGTAGTGGTTCAATGTGTGTTGTGTGCACACATGTGCTTCAGCACAGATGGAGATTCAAATGAATATCAGACCCTTTGGTGTGAGTTCAAATTTCCTGAAGGTGTTGGAATGTCTGTAAAACATCAGATGCCCTTTTGGTTGTTTTTTTTATAAATACATTTTGATTCTCTGCTGATTTGACATTTCACTTTATTTAGGAAAATCAGGGAAAAAAATGACAACATATAGAAAAAAGTTATTATGGAAAAAAAGAACAGGGAAAGGGAAGGAGGATTGGATGTCCCTGGCAACTACCTGCGTTTCTTATACAAAGCCACCTATCATTCTTCTACAACCACAAACAAGCCACCTTTTCTTTGTGCTCTGTCCAGAAAGGAAGTTCAAAATATGTACATCTACTCCAAAGCTATTAATTTTTTATAAGATTATTGGGGAGAGTAGAGAACCATTGTCATATTTCTTAAAATTAATTTTCCCCAAAGCTTCAGGAATCTTTTAAGTAATCTTTTAATTTCTTCTTTCTTTTTTGTCTCCTAAAACAATTACCTCCTAAACAATGTTTTTAGTAAAAAGCCATAGTTTAGTTTCATTTTTTTACTGCTTCCATTTCTCTGTTTCTTCAGGAAACAAAAAAAAAAAAAAAAAAAGGCAAAAATGCCCCCAAAAAATCTCCCCCAAAACTTTAGACCCCTGCAGTGCTGGCTTTAGTTTGAGCTTGCTACTATCAACCCAGTCCCATATGGCTGGAGAGGCTGTATTTCCATAAAGACTGAAGGATATATTGCATGAAAGAGTTTCTAAATGGACAGTAAGACCAAGAAAACAACAATCTCTGAACCTTTTGACTCTCAAAAATGGTTTCAATTGCATATTGAAAGTAACATAAGGCAAAACAGCAACAAAAATCAGAGTCAGGCCCCTAAACAAATGTCATCACTGCTTAGACTTCAGTGAGGGTGTTAATTATTATCACAAAGTGAGGAAACCACAGAATTGTTGGACCAAATACACGTTTCATGTGGAGAAAGTAGTACAAACAAACCAAAAACATACATCATTTTTCATGGAGTACAGAGAAGATGCATCTATTTTTTCAACAAGCCTTAGGGATCCTCCTCCTGTACAAACCATCTAACCTAGTACAGTACAACTTGAATCCCAAGGCTGTTACAGTCTTCCATATGCTTGTAATTTATTAACTATAAAGATATGAGATTACAACAGGAATAATTCTGAGTGTCATTAAGGCAGAACTTCTTGTATCAAATCTACATATACTGTACTATAATACCAAGATCAGAGAATCAACCTTCTCTTATACATACACATTTTCTGTTCTTTAAGATGAGATTTAAATTAAACTTATGAAATGCAATTATTCTACCTGGGTCTAGGCCATGGAATATATAAAAAGGTGTGAATTATCATGCTATATATGAATAATCCATGCACATGGTGAAAAAATGTACTTCTCACTTCTCACAGGGAGAAGTGATGCATGTAGTTCAAAAGTTATCCCAGAGAATGACAACCAGCAGGTATTTCACACTAAAGTGGCAGAAAGGCCAGAGCAAGTAGTTTTTGGATATTCTGTGTACCAAGTATACTTTTCCCCCCTTTATTATCAAGATGATTTGTTACCTAGAGCTGAATAAAAAATAACATATCCTGGTATTTATATAATACAGGAACATCATCTAGCCATGCCACAAAGATTTTGTTATTTATGAACCAATCTCAGAATAAAATTAGTTAGAATGTTGAGGAAAAAATGATACTAGACAGTTCACTGACCTGTACTCTCAGAATTAAGTACAGATCCTTTTCTGGTATGCACTCATCACAATGAGCAATTTTTAGACCATTTCCTTGTTATAGACAGATGTCATATATGATAGGTAAGCTAAGCTGACACGCTTAGGTGATGTCTCTATTGCCACATTTACCTGAATCACAGCCACATTACAGACCTCATTTTTAGGCTGATAACCATCAACTTTGTATAGGTTTGCACAATGGCTGAATGTTGGTTTCAGCAGGAGAAATCTAGGCTGAGAGAAGGCAGGAGAAAATCTCTAAGCGCCGTACAAAGGCGATAGAACAAATTTCACTGATTGAAACTTCAAGTCAACCCTATATTGAACCCCTGGAAATCCCTAACAGAATCCTAGAACTGGTGTACTAAATACAGTTAAATTGCTCTAGGTCAAGTAACTTTCAACTTAGGTCATTCACCATCAGCAATTTGAGCTTGACTTAAACTGGGTTTAACATGCTCTATTTTTTCAACTGACCCATAACAATTCTATTCCTATATTTTCTAACTGAGCTACAAATTAATTTTTTAAAATGTCTCTTAGAAATCTGCAAGCAAAGCCAGTCCTGCGCAAACCACACCTTTACTTAAATTTACTGCCATCATTTTAGAAAGTTTATTTAAAAGAATACAACCCAAATATGTGCTTTTCTATGAAACACACTTTTCAAGTTCATTTTGCCAGAGAAAATATTCATTTTCCAGAATGGCATATTTCATTTGCTACCAAAGAGGACTGACTGTAACATAAAGCGGGTGGCTCCTTTAGAAGAAAGAGAAACAATTTGCCATGGTAGGTCTGGTATCCTTCTGCAATATCAAATGAAGCCCTACATTTTCAAAATGATGCATGAGAACATAACCACGTGGTGCCCATTAAAGTCCATGCCACATCTCATGGTTTATGAGGTCACCAGAAGTCCTTGATGGAATTACACCCCCATCCTGCACGGCGGATTCTCTTGTATCACAGATTCTGAATCAAAGCCTATAAGGTTAACAAAAATGTCTGCAGTCAGTTTGCTCAGGTTTGGATCACGTATTTCTACTGGAAAGAGAGAAACAAGAGAGAAATAAATTACTGAACAATTGTTAGTGTAACAGCATGGCATGGATCTTATGTTGATACATATTCCTGTATGGTAAGGGGGAAATAATGTCTTCCTGTGGTCGTGCTCAAGGCATCTGAATGAAAAGAGAAACACTGGGGAATACTCCTCTGAAAAACAAAAGGACATCCTGTGAGAGTGCAATTACAAAGTAATTCTTTGAGCATTCCTAACAGCTATCAGACAGCATACAAAACACAGTATACTTGAAGAATAAATATTCTGGGCTCTTTGTGCATCATGTGCATTTTTAGAATTTGCTGTTCTGGTGCACATATGTCAGTTTTGTATTTACTGGACTGAATCTTTTAAAATCTATCAAAATAGTAACATTCAATGTCCAAAAGTGAAACCTGGCACTCAATTTGCACAAGGACTTTGCACATTGTTGTGTTTTAAAACACTCAGTAGTTAATAAAAGAGTGTGGTCTATTGGTATATTGGTTTTCATATTCTCTCCACTGGAATACGATCTTGCTTTAGCAATAAACTGATATGTTGATTGAATACTTTCCAATTCTCTAGGTTTCTAAGAGTGTTCCTGGGGTTGTATCATGTAGCAGCACAGTGACTGTGTTAGAAGAATCCTTCTTGGAAAATGAAAAGCCATGGTATCACTGGGGTCTCATGAATCTGTATATGTAAAGTAAAATAATTTTATTCAAAAAGTAGATGTTTGTCAAGTCACATGATGATACTCATTATTAAGACACAGACCAGCAAGTTTCTAAGAATTTGTATGCTTATCAAACATAGTCTGGATTCCATCAGATTACAAAGTGTCCTAAGGTAGTTAACAATTCAGGGAGCAATTTGTATGCATTAATACAAGCACGCCTTGGAAACCAAGGTCTAGAGAGAGGAAGACATGCTTATTGAAGGAGATTTGCACAGAGCAAAGAGATAATGTGACTGAGACAAGCAGCAAATTAGGAAGCATAACAGGAATGCAATAAGGATTATCACAAAGGTGTTTCCATGGGTGCATGTTGTTTTACTGAGGCTTCTGTTACCCAGGGCTATGAATGGGGTACCCTGGCCAGAAAAAAATTAAACAGTGCAGCACTTATTTTACAGCAACCAACAAGATCAGATCAGGCAGGGAAAGAAAAAAGCTGACACTTCATATGGCACCTCTCTGAACTTGGGAATACAGATGATACAAATACAGCTCTACTGCTTCTGGATCCAGGTGACTTCACACTTACTGCCCTGTCTGTCTGCGAGCTGCAGAGGTCACCCACTGGATAAGTGTGAATTAACCATAAAGGGAATGCAGTGCTGTATCAAATGAATTTCTGTAGCAGCTGTGGAGGCTGTGGTGAAATTTCAGAGGTTTTGAAGGGCCGATCCCAGTGGTACAACGGCTTTTGATTTTCCAAGAATGGCCAGTTCCAGTGATACATTGGCTTTTCATTTTCCAAGAAACATTCTTTTAACATACTCTGGAGTATATTTTCTTCAGTCTTTTGTTTTAGTTTCTGTTGTTACTATTCTTTGAAAAGAAAGAAAAGTCAGGCAAGTTCAGAGTGGGGTAACCTTTTCATTAGAGAGGATTGAATCAGCCAGTAGAGGACAAAGTTTACAGCAGGAGTCCTGTGAAAGAAGTATTGTGTCTGTATGTTCATGTGCAAACCTGGTGATATAACCTATAATATTCTTCTTTTTGCAGCCAAAATGCCTTTCTTGCTTTTGCTTAAATGAGCAGTCAGTTTGCACACAGCTGGCCTGAGCTATTTCCCCCCTCCCATCATATCTTCACCCTTGAACATCAAGCACCAGCCAAATTTTACTGATAAGGCCAACACTAAGCAGAAGGAAAAATATGCATTCTTCATGCTGTACAGCTGAGCAGGGCTAAATAGCTAATAAAAAGTCACAGGCAACAACTTTAAAGGGGGGAAAGGAAAGGGCTGGTACTGTGGGTGGAACCGGAAAGGGAAGGAGGTTGGAGTGGTTGGTAGGAGCCATTGCCAGTCCCTCTACACAGTTTGAGCAGCACCACCTCAAAAGTGCATTGTTATTTCTGCAAATATTTTACTTCCATCGGAGGAAATTTTGGGTGAGCTGAGATCAAAGGCATTTGAATTAGTTTTATATACAACTTAACTCAGGTAGGTATTTGGCATGGATAAATACCTTGCCAATAAGAAAGAAATATTAATTAACAATTTGCAATCTCTCACCTTACACCTATACTTCAATGCCCTATTTCTGAAGAAGTATTCACGACCCGGATACAAAGGCTGCATAATTACGCAGCCTAGGCTTTTAATTAATTTTAATTTTAATTGATTTTGGGAATTAATATGTTCAAATATAAATTATAGAATTACCTGAGTTTGAAGGGACCTTAAAGGTCATCTAGTCCCAAGTCTCCTGCCATGGGCAGGGACACATTCCACTAAACCAGGTATCTCAGAGCTCCCTCCAACCTGGCCTTGAGCACCATCAGGGATGGGACATCTCCACCTTCTCCAACCCATTCCAGTGCCTCACCACCCTCGCCCCTTTCCTAGTATCTAATCTAAACCTATTCCCATTGTTTAAAGGTTTCCTGCCTTGTCCTGTCAGTACATGCTCTTGGATAAAGTCCCTCTCCATCTTTCTTCTAGGCTCTCTGCCAGAGGCTGCAATTAGACCACCCCAAAGCCTGCTCTTCTCCAGGCTGAGCAAGCCCAATTCTCTCGGCCTTTTCCCGCAGGAGAGGGCCTCTAATCAACCTGATGATTGTCAATGTTCATCTTGTGCTACGGACCCCAGAGCTGGATTCAGTACTTCAGAGGAGACCCCACCTTGAGTATAGGTGTTGAGAGATTGCGAATTCCTAATTGATAATTCTATGCTGCTGCAGCTGTCACTTAAACTGCGAGTTCCTTCGCCCTCGCCCTCCACAGGGGCCGTGACAGCGACGCCCGGGCTCCGACCAGGGCGCGCCCTCCCGTACCGAGCTCCTCTTTTCCTTCCCGCCACCTATAACAGGCTGGGGCGGTACGGCCTCCTGCAACCCCTCGGCATGTCCACAGCCCGGAGGCGCGAAGCAGCACTCCGGGGTTCCGTTCCCGAGGCAGCCGGGCCCGTTCCCTGCCGCTGGAATCCGGGCCGGACCGGGCCGGGCCGNGCCGGGATGGCGGGAGGGGAAAGGAAATCTGGGATGCGTTAGGGAATGTCAGCGTGGAGAGCGCACTGGTGGCCATCGACAGGGAAGCGATGGCAGAGCGGAGGCCTGCGATCGGCCGGCGCGCTTCTGGCTAGGCAGAAACTCAGGGAAAGCCTGAGCAGAGCGTGTCCCGTTTGGATGCTAATTAAAACAGCCCCTAATTAAAACAGCCAAGAAAAATGGCTTTGTAATTCACAAGTAAAAGATTCACAAGTAAAAGAAAAGTAGCAGACAAAAGGCTTTCTTTTTTTCTTGATGTCATCCTAAATCCATCTTTCTTTCCGAGATGTTATATACCCTTTTCTTATTGGGTGTGTTTAATTTAATTACTTTTTTCTCCTTCAAATAATTGTGACATAATAATGCATGAAAACAGATGGATGTAAACTCTCAGATTAGGACTATAAAATGGGAAAACCTGAATTAATTGTTCAGATAAAAAGGAGAAGGAGAAGGAGAAGGAGAAGGAGAAGGAGAAGGAGAAGGAGAAGGAGAAGGAGAAGGAGAAGGAGAAGGAGAAGGAGAAGGAGAAGGAGAAGGAGAAGGAGACCAGAAGGAGAAGGAGAAGGAGAAGGAGAAGGAGAAGGAGAAGGAGAAGGAGAAGGAGAACAGAAGGAGAAGGAGAAGACAAAGGGAACAGCGTAATTCAGAAAGGTATTGGAGGAAAAGTATCTCATGCTTTTCTGTTAAGTTATAATATGAAAGGTAGCATTTTGAACTCCTGGCCTAAAATTGTTATACTGTGCTTTGATCCATGGGACATTAACAGACGGGAAGCAGAGGAGTGAATTGGGGTGAATTTAATAGTATCCAGAGATAGAATAATTAACTCTTTTGGTGCCTAGCAGCATTTACTGCATGAAGGAGAAGGCTTTATAAAAATAAAACCTGAAAGGGAAAGGGGCCATTTCTGTATACTTGAGAGAATAATATGACATCCTTCCCTAATATGAGTCATGAAATGAAGGCCAAGTTTATCTTCTTTATCATCAACCAAAGAGGGCCACTGTTTGCAAATAGGATTAAACACTGTAGACCAGCAGTTACTGTCACTGCTTGTTTCTTCTCTTCTTATATTAGCAAGCTCTTCATGATACATGTATGAGTATATGGACCAATGGTCCTTCTCATGACTCATAACAGCTACAGATGCTCTCTTTTCAGCCTTGGTTATTAGCTAAATATCAAATCCTCTTTGTTTAACATAGGGACTGGATCTGTGTAAGTTGGCTCAGCATAGCATGTAGCACTCTTTTGCTCCCTGATTTAGTTCTAAGTGTCCACATCAGTTCATCCATATCATTAATATGTATCAGTTCCCAATAGATCATGTTCTCATGTTTTAAAAACCTAAACTCGGGCTATCTATAAATGAAAGCTGTTCAGTGGTATTAAGACTCCAAAAGGAAGGACTCCAAAAGTAGATTATTGATGAGGGTGTGCTGACTACAGCACAGACAGGCTCAAGTGCTGATTCAGACCTGTGCTGAAACACAGGGTGTCTGTTCTCATGTGTTCCTTCCTGTTTAATTGCTATGTTAATCCCTGTTCCCACAAAAGACATTGATGACCCTATAAAAAACGTGCAGGACATATTCCATAGCTAACAGGCTATAAACTGAGAGGTAAAATAAAATGATTCCATAAATACTGGAGAGATACTCTTTACATCAAAAGAAACAGCACCTCATTTTTCAAAGGCTAAAACATCAGCACAGGTGACAATGTCTTTCAAAGTGTAGAGTGGATATTAACCCACTTGACTAGAACTATGCAAAATCTCAGAAAGATGTACTTCACATGATTATGTATTATATACCAAAGGGAAAGGAAGGAAGGAAGAAAGAAATCTCCCCTGCCTTTCTGCAAATGCATACAATAGAACTCATTGAAAAGCCTCTCAGTATATTGCAGTGCTGAACAGTAAATCAATGTAATCTGAATTTCTGCAGTAGCAGGAAACTTTCCAAATGATCGCTATAAATGGAGCACATGTTTTACGTATAGGTTACTATTTTTGGCAGTCCATCAAGCCCCTTTGATGTGTAGACAGTGGGGTTTCATCCAGCTAGCAGGACAGGAATAAAAGGTCCATATTCTTCCTTGTGCCAAGATCCACTCAGAGCAGGAGATGGGGAGCTGGTTATGGCCACACAGCTCTACAGCTGCTCCTGTGTCAGTCTGAGCCAGAGCAGAACTTAGATAAGGTCGTGTTTTAGTCCCTGAGATGTACCCGTTAAGAATCAAGAGCACTCTATTCTGCCTCTGTGAGTCTCTCAGTCACTCTGTGTGCCAGCACAGGGAGAAGAATTGGCACAGGAGCTGTTTATACCACCTTGCACTGGCTGCATGGTTCCTTACATAAGGAACATCCCCTGGGGGCTAGTTAAGGCAGTGCTCTGGAACACCTGCACAATACAAAGTGACGGAAACCAGCACAGAGAGTCTGGCCCGTGAGTCCTCAAAATGGAAAAAGGCAAATGAAAAAAAAAAAAAAAAAAACCACACCAAGGCAAGGGAAACCAGACATCGCATGAGGATTAGAAAGAAAAGACCAGAATGAAAATTTGTAAAATGGAGTAAATCACTTCCTGACTGCAACAGAGCTGAACTTCAAAAAAGATCCACTAAGCCCACAGCACTGCTTCTCAGGACAGACAGTGTCTGAGTGTCCTTCCTCTCCTTGGGTTTCTCATCAAAGATGATGTCAAGATTTATGTATCCCTTTCTAAATAGTTCTGTGAGTTTAAACTAGCCTCAGTCCATTACAGCCTCCACATAAAGCAGCAAGCAGTCAAGTGTTTTGCCGCATGTGGATAATGCACTAGGGGACACAAATGTCCGATAACCATGAATTTGTGGCTGTCCAATAGCCCTGATTCTGTGGCTCTCCAAGTTGATTCCAATTACAGGAGAAGCCAGTGTTGACAAAGAGAATTAAAAATGTCTATTTTGCCCACTAGGTTCTTTCTTTTTTTAACTCCTTTTTTTTAAGCTCATTACACTCATGGCATATATAGTACATTTTCATTAGTCCGTCATCAAAGCACACAAATGCTAAAACCCCTCTGCTGCTCTGAGTGACATATTTCAGGAATAACTACTCAGAAATAACTGCTGTAGATGTGTCTGGCTGCTGAACATGAAAGTATGGGTGCTGCTGACTGCCTGGCAGCTGGCCCAGCATTTAACCCTGCTGTTTTAAAATGTCGTAAAATAAGCACAATTTAATCTTTTGAAACCTTTTGGTCAGTGACTGTGATTTCCGCAAAAAATGACTTCAAAGGAAAGACAGGCACCTTTGTTGATGCCTTTTTAAGCAGTCATGAGTTCCAAATTATTTTAAAAAAGGGAAGCAGAAACCTCAAAGTGTGTAACACCTCCTCAGAATTAGATGCTGAAGCTATATGTAAACTGGGCTGTAAAAATCGATCCTGCACTGGTGATGTGGCTCAGAATGATATAATTAAAAGATAATGTCAATGGAAAAAGAATATCATCATAGACTAATGGGCTCCTCCTGACACATAAATACCACAGCAAAACCTCTATTTTAATGAAAAAATACCATTTAGGAGCCAAGATATTTGATTTTCAAAGCAGGATGTGTTGAAAATGTTCTATTTCTGTGGCTGTATTTCGGTTTTGCCAAATATCTGACACGGAATTAACGCTTCAACCTTGCAGTCTTCATGTAATACGCAAGATTCCTCCATGCTTCTAAAGCAGCATGTTTACCTGTGCAAAAAGCAGCTGACTTCTTCAAATAGTGTTCCTTTTTGTTAGTGAGTTGCAATTTTAATGCAGACTGAAGGTTTTATTTCCAAACTTAGATGTGAAAAAAAATTATCCATATGTAATCATTTGACATTTATTCCATTCAACCTTGATTTGAGGTATGTGGGAATTGCTTGGCATGAGACTGTTAGGTGGTTGTTTTTCACTGTAGTAAAAGTGGAGTTAAAATTACCCTTTAAACACATAGAAGAGGGAGAAAAAAAGGATATGAAGATACCTTGAATAATTAAACATACTTCTAATCTACATCATATGACCCTTTATAGCTTCACAAAAAGACAAAAAAAAAATACTCTTCTGTTCTTCCCAGGTTTGGGTGGGAAGAAATACCTTTTGACATTCCAGTATTAAAGAAGAATGATATGAAGAACATTTGATCTATCACTGTATGCCAGGATGCTTTGCAAATGCCTACCAGATGTGGCCCTCAAAAGTCTTAGGCGTCTTCTGCTTAGTTCCTGGCTTTAGACCAGTCCAAGGAAAGAACTGGCTGATGAGCTGCTCAGACCAGGCTGATCTGGACAAAATCTGGATGACTATTGTCACCTACAAAACTTTAAAATCAAAAAGGGAAGTGCTTTGCAAGACTAGGCGCCTCCAGGATTAGGCAGCAGCCAAGCATGGGTTTCTGGAGAGTGCTTTTGGATGCTGTTCCACCTACATCCTGCCTTAGGTGCCTAAGTCCTTTACTAGAGCTAGCCAGAAAGCCTAGATTCCCATTGAAGTCTGGAGAAGGATTTACATTAACTTAAGTGGATTGGTTCAGGCCTTAAAATGAGAACCATGTGTACATCCTTATGAAGGATCTGGTCCTTTCTGTTTATTCATTGTGACTTCTTGCAGCATTGAATCATTCATATGCACTAATCCGCAAATAATAAGTCAGAAGATGTTCTGGAGGATGAGAGTTGTGACTTTCTTGCCATTAGTCTGTGCTGCTCTCGGTGGTTCTGGCCGTACAGCAGCTGCCCTGGCTAATGGGCCACTCAAGCCAGATACACCATTCAGGTCATATATAAGCTCTAATTGTATTACTCGTTTGGCTCGTCAATACTTTTCCATGGAGCTGAAGGAAGGGAGAGCATATGGAATGGAGAAGCAGGAAAATTAATGAATGAAAGAATATAACTTTCAGCGTTCTGGCAATGTTTTCACATCCATATTTTGCTCCACTCCCCTGAGGTCACAAAAAGCAAATGGCATGTTCATTTCCTTCCATCTGTGCTATTCTGAACAGCAAAAGGGAACTTATATCTAAACTTTCTTAATAAGCAGGGTGGGAGGAGAGCTGGGTAATAATGAGCTACTGGCTAGAAATGCCTTGTAGATAATTTGACTTTCTGAATGATGTTCATTGTAGACACATTTTTCTTCTTTCTTTTCCTATTTTGCAATGCCATGACACTTTCAATCAAAAATTTTTTAAAAAGCCCCAATTCTTCCTGAATCCTACCCATCACACGTGAAGCAGCAGGAACAGACCCATGCAGAGCCCAGCCAGCGCTGTCCCATTTTCCTTTAAAATGCATGCAATTCCTTGTAAACACTGGGACGAGGTGGCTGGCCAGGAAGCCCTGGTGGTGTTGGATGTGTGGCGATGGCCCCCCTTTCCCCAGAGAGAGGCTCAGCTCCAGCTGCAGCTGCTTCCCCCCCGCCGCTGGCTCCGCAGGAGGGGGCAGCTGGCAGGGCCTCCCCGCCGCCCCAGCAGATCGCTCCCCCCGCCTGGGCCGCAGAAACCAGAATTTAGTGACCTGGCGATGCAGCAAATAAATAAATGAATGGAGCTGGAGAGCTTTCTGGAGAGGCCTGCAGGCCGTGCTTCCCAGAGAGAAGGAGAGGAAAAGCGCTTCTGTAGGCGTCTGGCTGGCTGGGTTCCTGTCAGAATAATGATTTCAATGTTGCTGTGATTTCACCAAGTGGCACGCTGGGGTACCTAGGGTCTCGGTAGGCAATTTTTTACAGTTGTGAATGTAAATAAGGCATTTATTTAAATTAACCCTCAATTATACAGAGAAAACATAAGCTGGGAGGAAGCATTGCTGCTTGAGTAACTGACAGCAGTGCATTTATAAAGCAGGGAGGAGGACAGGTCTTGCACATCACCTGGGAAGCACTGGCCAATATTTGCCTTTTTAAATGGGTTTCAAGGACAATAGTTCTGCCACAAACATGGTTAGCAAAGCAGCTCTGCACCTCGGCTTCCAGTCTGATTAAAATGGGCATAAGGATCATGCCCTTACATAAGCCCCAGAAAAGACACTTGAGGGACATGAAATCACTGAACACACACTAGGAAGCAACCAGATTTCTGCTCCATAACAATATTCACATTTCTGAGGGAAAAAAAAAGACCATGGAGAAAACCCAACTTAAAAACATGAAATACTTCTTTGACTTAAAGTCTCCTCCTAAGCAGCATTGTGCTTAATTACATCCTAAACGATTTCTTGTGTGAGACTATTTACATGTTTTACGTTTCAGCTGGTTTGGTTTCCAAAAGGGCAAAGTAATTTCAAGCCAGAGAAGCAGGTCACAATTTTACAAAGAGAATAAAAATAGACAGTTTTGATCAATGAAAAAGGCTTCTAGATTTTTAACGTCCAAAAATGGATCCAAACCTTTTTCTGTGGGAAAGTTTCATTTTCAACCAACTCACATTTTTATAAAGACTCATTTCATTAAAAGTTTTTCTCCTAACCTGGTCCAGTAGTATGGCTTTGTACCTGGGTATTGCCAAATCTCTGCTGGGCTCTTTTTGGGCTTGATGAGTTTCTGCTAGTTCCTTGATGCCTAGAAAACACCACTTTACTGCTATGGCAAAGCCTGAGTTTAAAATAAGGGCCATTCCATTCCTGCCTTTGGTTAAGCCTCTTCTTTTTTTTCTTTTTCTTTTTTTTTTTTTTTTTTTATTTTAAAAACATTTTCCTCTTATTTTCATGGTAAAAGGTATTTTCAATATTTTACAAGAAAATACTGAATGTCCTTATTAGCTTTAGGTCATAAATGCCACAAAACAGATTTAAAAACTGGAATAAACCCAACATAAATGCTTACTATTGGTGAGTATAAGGGCATACAAAACAGGGCAGTAAAGTCACTATACAATATCAGTAAAACCATTAAAAAAATCTGGAAAAGCATCAAGATGGCTGGCCTCTTTGTAGTTTCAGCACAGAAAAAAAAAATTGGGCCTTATTTCTAAATATTTTCCCTAGTGGGAAATAACAGCTTGAAAATAATCCCAGATGTATTCATTTGTGCAACATTTTTCTGCTTGCAACATATAGGCATGGAAAAATTATTGAAGGTTTCAATTCTGGACTTGTATTTTAAAAATGTCAAGCTTTTGAAAAACAGCATAATTTTTCCTTAAAAGCTATTCATTTACCTGGAATGTTGGCCAGCAGGCGTACATTATGGACTTGGTTTAGCTAAGATTGAAAAATTGCCCAAAGGCAAAAGAGAAGTAGGCAATTTTTGTGGCTCAAATTATATACCAACACAAAATACAGCTGAGTTGATTTTTGAACTGGCATATAAAGGAATTTTGCAAGTATGTGATCTTAAAAGTGATCAAAAGCTATCTGAGGCTTTTAAAAAGCTCAACAATTGTTATTTTCATGTTGTCTTTTTTACAATCACAATCTGTATCCTGAGGTGCAAGTAATCAGAAAGCTCATATTGAGAGGCTACTGAAAACAATAAAAATAAAAGCAATCCAAGCCTATACATAATAATTTCCAAAGACAAGCAGATTAAGATATATTTATGTTTGCTTTACAAAACAAGTTGTTTGATAAAATATTCCCATTTTGGGTAGATTTAAAAAAAAAACATGTATACTCAAAACTTCGGGAAGTTGTCCTGCTAAAGGAATCAGAAGTTTTCTTCTATTCAATCTAGACTATCATCTTGAAAAGCTATTTGTCTGGATAGTATTTACAGCCCAGAATTTTCTGTGACTAATTTTAGTGACATACAGTAAGTGATGTTACCACGTATAGGTGACTACAAATAATTTTAATAGGCTAGACCTATTGGGAGGAGTATGGGGGGCTGTTCCCCTCAATGTGTATAAAATCGCTTTTTTGTGGAAGGGAGACTCGTTAATAAAAAGAAAGAAAAGTCAGTGAAATTTCAGGAAATAAAATTAGTCCTCAAGAGCCAAAGGTACGGATATGGGAAAAGGTAGAGTGGTCAAACCAGTGCATACTGACCCTTTAGGGCTAGGGCAGTGCCTGTGCTCTGGCAGGAGGAGCTGGTTCCTGTTGAACCAGCCAGCTCCAAGAGCAGACTGATGCTGTGTCAGCTCAAAGCTCGGTGTAAGCTGAGCAAGTGAGCAAGGCTGGTCAGTGTGGACACAGAGCCCTATGAGCAGAGCTCCACTGGCTTGGACAGAATCTGATGTCCTGCAGAACTGTACCAGTCTGCCTGGAGCCTGCCAGAGGGGGTCCAGGGCAGCACATGTACAGCCATAAAGGAGCATGGTGTTCCAAGGGCCATGCAATCTATTCTGTTCCCACAGGAATCATTGCCTGAACTTCACTGTTTTTCTGTTTGGGAAGAATTGAGTCTTTAGAGGGTACCACAGAGGTAACCCTTCATGAAACTTATGGTCACCTGTTAGAGGCATGGAGCACCTCTCCTGTGAGGAAAGGCTGGGAAAAATAGGTTTTGGTCAACCTGGAAAAGAGACAGTTTTAGGGTGATCTAATTGCTTTCCAATACCTGAAGGGAGCCTAGAGGAAAGCTGGAGGGAGACTATTTACAAAGCATGTAGTGACAGAAGAAGAGGGAATGGCTTCAAACCGAATGTGAGTAGGTTTAGATTAGATACTTAGAAGAAATTACTTACTTTGAGGGTTGTGAGGCACTGGAGCAGATTGTGCAGAGAAGTTATGGGTGCCCCAAACACTAGAAGTGTTCAAGGCCAGATTGGATGGGGCTCTGAGACACCTGCTCCATTGAAAGGTGTCCCTGCCCACGACGGGGAGGTTGGAACTAGATGATCTTTAAGGACACTTCCAACCCAAACTATGACTTCAAGACTCTTTAATTCTGTGAAATGGGGTTGCTCCGTGACTGGCAATATTCAGTTGACTGATTATTCCATGAAAAGTGGTCCTTTTCCTTTTGGAGTGCAGAGTGCTGCTAACCATTCAGTCTCCCACAAATGCAGAGCAATAGAAGAAGCTTCAGACATGAGTTAGAATGACTCAGAGTGCTGCTGGGCTTTTGGTACAGCATACCAACTTTGCCCTGCTGGAGGGAATGTCCATGCTCAGGTCACAGATGGTACTGGAACATGGTCCATGTGCTGGGGAAATGATGAACATTCCATCACAAATGGTATGTTCTGACTTCTTCACTAGATCCAACACCTCCTCAATGGCAGCAAAATTTAATTATTGAATAATCCACATTGTCCTATATCCTACTATCAATGAAAAGTGGCCCAGTCATACTTCTTGCCCAAGAGCTTTGAGAATTATTTGAAATAGCTAGTCAGATGAAGGCGGAAAGAGTGAGTTCAAGGTCAGAGCTTCTACATCTGTAACAGTCTCTAAGAAAGAAATTGTGAAGAAGATGTGCTGACATTTCTGTGCTTCTGAGCTCTCCACCAGCATATAGTGAGAAAAGAGGAAAACCTGAGAAAGGTGTAGTCAACAAAGTCTTAATGTACACCTGGCAAAGCTGGCAGAGAGGTTCTACTTGATGCCCAGGAGACCCATAAAAATGCTAAGTGGCTCCAGCATCCAGCTGCAAGTAATTAGCATACCTTAAAATTAGCATATCTTAAAAGATGAACAAATATCTCATTGCAAATTCAATAAAGAGAATTTGTGCAGACGTCTTTGTTGTCCCCCTGCAGAGAAATTGCAGGTGACTTCACAGATCAAGGAAATCAGATATGTGGTCTCTGGTTATATTATAAGTATAACTTGGTTAATTTACAGATATAAAAAAGTATTGAAAGAGAGAGAATCAATGTGCAAGTAATTCTTTTGTTAGAGTCTCAGCTCATCAGTAAATTTGGGATTACAAGCAACAATTCCACCTGAAGAGCAGATTTTAGTATGAGATCAAAGCAAATAGCAACCTCACCTTCTGATATCAGCTTCTTTCTTACACAACTCTAATAACACAAATTTTAAAAATTAGTATATCATTCCAGGAATGAATATTCATTTACATGTTTAAATTTAAAAAAGAAAAGGGGGGAAAAAAAGTCTGGAAGATTGAAATGGCACCATCTGGTGACACCTGCCACACAGCATGAATGGCTCATGAAGCTACTTTTTTTATTTGAAGTTTTGTTGAACAGCCTTGTGTGTGAGCGTAAAAGCCTTTAACAGAAAATGCTTGATCAGCCACTGCTTTTTTTATACTGTTGCTTCATCTTGCTGTAAAGACAATTGTAGACAGGCATACGGATTCAGATACTTGCTCCAGAAATTACCAGGGTAAATCAAGTTATATATAAGACTCACCTCACTCTAATTTATAGTTCAGCTCAGACCATTGAACTTGTAAGTAAAATTTATGGGGGAAGAGCAATAAATTAAATTGCGTAGAAACATAATTTTTGTCCTGCAGTTACTTGTACAGTTCGATTTAACGCATAAAAAATGGAGTATAATACTAACTTGTTAATAAAATGTGCACGGCGCTGACATGGAAAAACAGTTTTATAATTGGTTGGTCCACTCTGTTAGCCTTGTTGACAACACTAAATTTTCATACCCCTACATTAGTAAGATTGAGCTAACATTATAAATGCAGAAAGCTCATAAATGCATACAACAGATATTCATTTGGCCTTTGATTTTTTCGGGGGTGTCTTTAAAGTGAAAACTGTAAAATTACCACGTAATAAAAGCCAGTACACTGAACACTAATTGCCCATTTATAAAACACTCTTTTCCTCCAATCACGTAGGTGTGAGGCATAAACTTCTTGGGTTTTACGGAGCTGCGATTTATACTTTCAGTTCTGTTTCTCTCTGTTGCATTTCATCTTAAGCTTATAAAAGACGAGCTGCATTTTATTAATCTGCATCAGCATTCATTGGACATTAAATCTACGTAGATCCCTACACGGTTTTAATTGTGGCTGAATTGCCAACAATAATTGGGCCTCTGACTAACCATGGAGAGCAGGCCACCCTCGCTGCCGGGCACAAGTGCGAGCTCCCACACCAGCCACGATAGCCCACTTTGTCAGCTGCCCGAAGGGAAGTTGTCAAGTCTGGGACCCTGCTGCTTTATTCCTATAACTGTGTTTTAGAAACACCTCACAAGTGGAATTGTGGTTGCCTCATCCAGAAAATGTGGAAAGGATTAATGTGGCATGTAAAACAAATCACTCCTGAGCTCAGCTGAGAAAGTGGGTATTAAAAGCACTCCAGTCAAAAGAGCTTTAGTGAAAGGGTCATGGTGATATACAGTCAGCACATGTTGGGCTGGTAAAGCTGCAGGGTGTTTGGAAATGGTAATGGTCCATGGGTGTAAATTCTTTCAAGACCTCTTAAAGGCACATGTGTTTCTTGAGCATGTTCTCCAAACAAGGACCTGTTATAGGTTAGCTTCACTGGAACTTTTAAACTTTATTGATTGGTTTGTGGTATTCCAGGTTTGCTTACTGTTTTGGGGGGCTTTTTTAATGTTGATAAACACAGAAAACTATCATGACAATCTAAAACTTACAAATCTATAAACTAAGTTGTATACAGATTTATTGTAACATATTGCAGAATGTGTTGTTTCTTTTCTTTATGCCAGTAATCATTGGATTCACAAGAGTTAAGGGTCTATCAATATTTCTTTTATGAAGGCAGGTTGGTTAAGACATCTGTAGCTTGGAGGTTAAAAAGGTCAGACCCTTAAGTTTGACATAACATTTAGTGGGCCTTTATAAATGTTTGTAACTTTGTAACATTATATTTCCTAAAGTTATTAAAAGGATGGCTCATGGCAGCTTTTCTTGTAAAGCTGGAAAGACTGAGAGTACTTAGCAAAAGCTTAATTTTACAAGTTGCGCTGTTCTTAGGGTTGTTTTTGTTTTGGGTTGTTTGTGGTTTTTTTTTTTTTTCATTAGGAATTTCACTGTGATTGAGCATAAAGAATATAAATGTGATCATTTATATGTACCATATATCCTTTTTTACCCAAACAATTGCCACTATAAGATGGCAATGTCCAGAAAGGATTTTTAAGCAACAACTCACCCTGACTTCCGTCAGAAACATGAGGGTTCAATAATTTTGTACATTAGGCCTTCTGTGCAGGGATCACTTCACTTGCATTTGAAATGGAGCCATTTTTGAGAAGCATGTGTCAGGTGTTAAGCAGAACATAGCCACATTTTTATACAGAATGAATGGCTGAGAAATGGAACTGAAAAAAATAATGTATCTGCTTGTTATAGTACTTGCTGTGATATAATTAAAAACAGTAATAATCACTTCCAACATGCACCCTTCAGATGAGAATGTATTCCTGCAGCAAGCGACCTGCATTCAATTCTAGGGAAGGTTATTACAGTCGTGGTTCAAAACCCAGTATTTTAGAATTTGGCCAACGGAATGCTGCTTTGGTCAACAACACTAGAGATAAGGATTTTTCAGTCTTATTTCTGAGTGTATTTGTTTTTTACACAAGGCCACTGTTAATTATTTTATGCGGTCATTTAACCTGTGTTTGCTATAACAGACTTGAAAGCAAAAGCACAGATTGCAGTTGCAGGATGTGGTAGGTGAAAACATTTGTTCTGAATAACAATATTTAATTGAAATCATATTTAAAAACACAAAAGAGTTGTTTTCTCACAGGCCCATAGGACTCTTATGAACAGGGGCCATGGTTAAATGATCAAAACCCTACTTAGTCAAGTTAAAACAAATAAATAAAATAACATGTGACCTTGGCAAGGTTTGGGTTCTATGTAGGTTCTGGTTCAGTGCCTCTGTCGTTGGCTCCAGCTACAACCATGACTACAAATATTGTTTCACAGGCTTCAGCAATGACACCATTTGTTACTTTTGCCTAGTACAGCACTGGTGAAAGTCAAGATCAGTCATTCTCCTGCAACATTTCCATCATGCAATGAAGTTTAAACCATAAAGCACAGAAACAGAGAGTAGATATGATGTCACTGTCTGGCATCTTTATGGAAATCAGAAAGCTTTGGTAATGCTGATCTTCAAAATTAAGTTTCCTGTCCTCTTCCCCTTCAGGAAGGTGAAATGTGATGTGCCTGTAAGCTGTCATGAAAAAGATGTCTTGTAGCTACTTGGGTAAACAGCTGAGGTAACTGACCAAGACACACTTAAATGTTTTGTGAAGAGACACACAATCTAAAAAGGAAAAAAAGATAATCCCAGAAAAGGTTCATAGCAGATGTGGGGTGGTTTAATGGTATTGTTCCACATTGCAATAACATGCAGGAAACTGGGCAACACTGTAATCCATAAACCAAATTATTGGTGCTCTGCCCAAACATTTTCAAAACGAAACACCTGCAAGAAACAGACAAATATTCTGAACACAGCACTAATCCTTCTTAGGTTTTCTACCCTGCAAAGCAACAACAAAAAAAGTAAATCTATGTTTATGAAATTGTTTTCTTTAGGCTTGCTAAGCTACAGAGCATATTTTCCCACAGTTTCCAAGAGCTGCTTTGGTAAACTAAGTAAATGTTTCCTGTACCTTTTTTTTTAACTCCCATTTTATAACAGTCTTGGTAGTCTTCATAATACAACCACAAATCAGCTATTTTGCTCAAATACTGGTTTGGTTTTTTTTAAGTTGAAATCTTAAAAATGCCTCTAAACTTTTTTTTATTTAAACTCCTAATAGCATCAGCTCTCAAGTTTGGGGTTTTTTGAGAAGAGTCTGCTCTTCCTCACATCTAAAACAGTAGATTCAGATTCGAAGACGTTTCTCAATACATTCACCATCAAATATGCAAGATCATTTAAAGTTGGAGTATAAACTAGCAGGAAAAAGAAGAATATAAAAGTTCTTTTGTTTTTAACTTTTTTCTGTCAGTGAGGCTATAACAATTTGATTTTAATTCATTGAAAACCTCAACTTTCCTTTCTGTTAGAAGACAACCCAGAAAATATCCAATAATATAAAGAGTAAGTAGACTCAATAGAATGTCACTCATTTACATCCTGAAGATCATCTCTTTCTTACCCAAAAACAAATTTTAACTTTATTTTGTCAGTAACCTATGTCCCTTTGGATAGTTGGAATTTATTGGACATTTCAGTGCCTAAAAGTATTCATGTGGACAGAAAAGGAGCCCTATATCATTTGTGCAGCTCATTACTCAGAAATTTCAGTTATGGCACACCATCCCCAGGCCCCAGAAGTGGTGTAATGTAGAGTGAGGCCTAAACCACCAAGGTATCTCTAAAATTACTCACCCTTTCACTCTTCTGCAGAATTGTCTCAAATGTTAGTAAGGACCAGGGCCTTGCTGTGCTAGGAAATGTATTTACATGAATGAAACAAATACTGTTTGCTTTGAAGGTCTTCTAGTAATAACAGTCAATGAGCTTATGCCCTCTTAAACAGGAAATCAAGTAAGGAGATTAAAAAAAAAAAAAAAAATAAATAAATAAAACAAATGTGTGGTTTATTTTCCTCTCCAGTTAGAAAAAAAATATTGGCTATCTTTCTTGTGTACCTACTGAGCTACATCCAGCTTGTTCAACAAGGTTTTGACATGGAAAGACCAGGGGTCAAGGTCGAATTTTTTTGTAGACTTGTGAGCAAAAATTAGTGGTACTTAAAGAAATAGGAATGAACACGAGGAATGAATACAAAAGGGAGCAGGAAAAAAAAAATACATGGATTGAGAAGGAGAAATTTTTTTAGTAAAAAATGTTCTGACTAATAATTTATATTTCAAAAAAGTATGTCAGGAAAACAATCTACTCTGTGTATAATTTATACAAGAAAATATCAAAATGTCAAGTCTCAGCAAGGACTCATGTTTAGTTTTAAACTTATTCTAGAAAAATATTTAACTATTTTTGTGCATTTTTTTTCATTTTATTGTATTTGCTTGCATGTTTCTTTTTCTTTTTTCTTAGTTGTTATTTTTTATTCAGAGGGAGAGAACAGCAAACGCAGGGAAGCCTTCATCTGGATCTAAAAAATATACTGTAATCCTAAAACAACATACTTTTTTCCCTCAAAAAGTTGAACAAAATTTTTGTCATCTTTTCCAAGAAGTAAAAAAGGCAAAATTAAATTAATGCATGACACAAGCAGCAAAATATGTAAGCCATCTTACATTTTCAGTTGCTGATGTGGGACTGTCCTTGTGTCAGCCATTTCAAACAGGGCACGGACACCACTTGGCAATGCTGTCCAAAACAAAAGAGAAGGTGAGAAAGAGGCAAATGTCCACTTTCTTTTTGCTGTTATTGCTCACGAGCTGCTGCCAGTGCTGACTTTTCAAACAGTTTTTCTGTGTGGTCTTTTCCACACTTCCCATGAATTTGCCACATTTTGCCTGCAAAATCTTTCTCTATATCTGAAAAGAAAATGCTACACAAGTGGCATGAGCACACATCACTTCACAAACCATCAGATAATGTACATCCATGTGTGTGTGCGCATGTGTTGAAAACATTTATCAAAGCCTTTCTATGTTACTCCTGCTTTCAAAATTCACAAGTGTCATACCAGCCCCAGGCACAATATCAAAATAAAATATTCACAACTGAATTACCTGTATATTCTGCTTTTTGGTACATATACATTAGTACTGAAGCAGTCTCAAAATGTCACTCTCTACCTTCCGTTAGCTTTTGTCATAAGAAACAAAAGGATAAGACTTTTGAACAGACTAACCAGCTCTGTCTTTGAAACAAAACAGAGCAGATACAAGTAGGCAAGTGCTCCCACTCACAACTTTGAGCAGCAATTTTCAGGAAAACAAGAGGAAGCACTTTTCATTACAATGTGCAATTAAATTATGGAACTCCTTACCAGAGGATGCTGCAGAAGCCAAAAGTACAACAGGGTTCAAAAGGAGATTAGACTAATTCATGAAGGATATGTCTGTCAATGGCTACTAAGCGCTGTGATCCGGATGCCCTCTGGCGAAGGAAGTGCCTAACCTACTGCCTACTGGAAGCTGGGAGGAATTCCATGGGAGAACTTTGGCATAGTTTTTATATTCATATATATACATAAATATTATTTTAATTGAACACCTTAAAGAGCTGTTTAGTTCTCAGACTCACAGTTCTTATTCCTACTTGACTACTCAAATGTTTACAATGTTCTTTCTGGGGCCCTTTTTTAGCAACTTCAACATTACATTAGTCCTTTAGAGACAAAACACTAACTTCTTTTAACATGTTTACCTGATGTTATTCATCGAGCTTGTAGAAATCTCTCTACCTTTGTAAAGCCGCAACATCAGTTCCCAGAAACCTGGTAAGTATAACTGAAATAAAATTTGATACGTGCACACCTGTACAGCAGATGACTATGTTAAAAGTGATTAAATAGCATTTTTTTGTGTTTATTTTAATTTGAACCTTACTCCCTTAGAAGAGTAGCAAGAAATTGTTAGAGCCAGGACCCCTCTGAGCAAACCAGTTTACTGAGGCTGAAGATGCAGCCCTTGATTTTACAAACTGAGGACAGATAATGGTCAAACCCCAAAGAAGACGTCATTGCAAATCTCCTGCAGTAATACGTCTCTTCTTGTGACTTTCCACGTGAAATATGTTTCTGTCATTTACATTGCAATTATGTTCTAATGTAAGGTACATTCAGAGTGTAAATATCAAGATTAAATCTACCTTGAAAACTCAGGCTGAATCGGGTTTATAGCCTAGAGGCAAGTTGTGAATCCCATAAAGCATTGTTCAAGGGACCTGGTTAGTGTTTTGTACACCTGCTTAATGTTTTTTTTTCATAGTCACAAATGTCAAACTGCTCACTAACGCATTGAGGTTTGAATGACAGCCATGCACTTGAGCACCAGTTATGCTTTTTCACTACCAAATTGGACTATAAATGATGAAAAAGAGGTCAGAAAGGAAGTATGGAAGCATACAAATTTGAAAGGGGAAACTGCTAATAGTCATAAACCCTGTGCAATCAAAGGACCAGCAAGTCATTGTGAATTACCTGCTCCATGAATTACTGATCTAACTGCATTATGATATGGAATTTTCTAACTCCTTTCATCTGTGGTGCAACAGCTCCTAACAGCTCCCAGATCAAAAGCACGACTGCCAGTGAAACCATGGAAAAAACCCCACAACACTGACTTTCATTATGAGCACTTATTTGTTAAACTTTTCTAATATGCAGGTTTCATTATTTATTGATTCACTGATCGGATGTACTGTAAGTGTGCCGCCTACCAAATATGAGGAAATAGCACAGAAATAATCAGTAGTGTGACACCTCAATGCAACTCAAAACTTGTAAGCATGTGCACATGAGCTCATAGCTGATATATATTTCTCCACAGGTGGTAACATAAAGAACATACATTGGAACATTTTTGTTTGTTTCTTTGTTTAATCCAAATCACCCAAAGTACTTCAGAAACAACTAATTACATGGTAATAGCTTGCACAATTAGCTTGCACATGCCAATAGAACCTACATGAAGATGCTGTCTATATGAGCAGTGATGAGACAACAGATTTCTACAGGTGCCTGCCATACCAAAAATGGCCCAAAACAGAATTCTAAGCTCAGGTTATGACCATTAAGACAAAACTCAAGTCAGCAGGCATATTAACCAGAATGTATGGAAGGTTCTTTTAGCTGGGCTTAGAAATTCCTATGGTGTCTATTAAAATATGTAAAAGACATTTCTAATCAAACACTTCTTCTTTTCTCTCTGAATCTGTCTGGATGAGAAAAAAAATGAGGTCAATTATGCTCACCTGAGCAAATTTGACAATAAATAGTAAATAAATAAAGAAAAAAAATATGAACACACAGACGTACATATATATACAAACACACACAGACACACACACATATATATACACATTTTGACAGATATCTCTTTTGTTTGATGGGTTTCTACTGAGACAATTCTGTGTATGTCCAGAGATAAAATGTGAATTGTTTTCCCCATTGTGACAGTCCGCACAGTGAATGTGTCCTTTTTTGGTGCTTATCATAGGGAATAAATGCATCGGGCACTAACAGCTGCATCATTACTTCAGGGTGTATATACTGAATTCTTTCTACCTATGATCATATTTGTAAGTATGTGATGTGCAAGGAAAAAGAAAGTAAATACTGTCAGTATCACCTTGCTGGTAGACCAGCCTAGAAAGCAGACTGTCTTCTGTGGAAAGAAGTGATTGTGAGGGAGCCAGTGCTCCCTCTGAAGGAGCAGCTGCCTGGGGAGCAGGGAGCCAGGGAAGCCTAGGCTGGCATGTGACCAGGCTTCCTGGACAGCCTGCCTGCCTGCTTTCCATTGAAACTTTCAATGGAATCAACATGTTCCTGTGAAATGTTTCAATTCTGTAAAATAAGCATTTTCAACAGAGAAGCATTCCACTGGAAAATTTTCAACCAGCTCAAATAATCAGGGCATCTTTAGCATCTCACACAGGGGTGCTGCTGAAGGACATTGAATTTCCATCTCAGAGACCATGAGCCAAAAGCTCTCCTTGCCTGCATCCCACACCACAGCCATGGAAATCACCAGAGCTGTCTGCCACAGTGGGCTGGGCACTGTCCCTGGAGTGTCACCATGTGACAGCACCTTCTCATTCCACTGTGAGAGCTTGACTGAAAGTGTCCAACAGCAGGCACCATGAGTTCCATGTGGCCACAGGAGAGACCATTTGGGTTATGCTTGGGAAAAGTCAGTATTTTTTGAAGGTTTGAAGAAAGTTTAATAGGAGCCAAAAGGTTCTCAGCTCCAATCATGAGCAGAGGTTTTCTTATGTATACACATATATACACATATATGTATACACATATATCTGTTGGATCTTTAAATCTCTTTTTTTCTTTAGTGAGTTATTCAGCTAATTTTCATATCTTCCTTAGGAGGTGGATTCATAAACTTGACAAAAAAAGTATGGATTTTATTTATACAAAAGTTTCATTCAAAAAAAATTTAGGAAAACAGCATCAAGGATGTCAAGCCAAAAAGAAAATGCGTGGTTCCTGACAGAAGTCATCCTAACCAACATCTTTTGGTTAGAAACCACTGCTGATGATCACACCTCTTGGTATAACCAATTTTGTTTTCAGTGAGACATTTTAGGAGCTTGCTCCACTAAGAGCTAAAAGTTAACTAGACAAACATCTACAAACATAAATCACTGTAAACAATTATTCAATTTAGATTTCTAATAAGTAAGTTAATCTAAATGGCAGGAAACTGATGCTTGATAGATTGGAGTTTTTTCAGTGAGCATAATGAACCCAAATACATTTCTTTACTGCAAGAAAGGGTTAAGAGAAAGATGATGTCTTTTAGTAGCTGATGTTGTAACCCTTTAAAAAGACAATTTAGAATTGCAAGCATTAAATAATCAAACTACATCTGAGGGTAATCAGATCAATGCAGATTTTTGAATTCTATTTTATGACTCGCTTTTAAGGACTGGATTTCCAGCTACTGATGTCCTTCAATTTCTGTTTGGTGCAGCTATAATATTTAGGAGTAAAAGTCATCTTGAAGCAAGTCATGCAATAGTCAAGATCTTCTAGGGTGCAATTTCTTAGTCTGAAATCAGCCTAATAAATCTCAGGAAGAATATGCCTATTTCACTGCATTAGCCCTAAAAAGAGACTGTGGGGACAAGCTTGGAGTAAACATCTGCACAGTAGATGATTTAAGAAAGGTGAGATGAAATCAACCCAACTTTTTTCTAAGGTAACTTTTCATGAACTAAATTGCCAGCCAAACTTAAGGATGTAGGTGACTAATGTTTACATTGATCTTAAATTTTTCAAGAGGATGTTTAATAAACATTATACTGGCATTTGTGCTTTAAGTCCTTCTCATGATGGGAAAGTTTTTTAACAGACCAGACCCTGAGGCTCAATAAATATTTTACTAAGTGACCTCAAATTTAGGGTGTAAGTATTAGGAGTCTCACTCATTTCAACCCTTATAGTAGCAAAGCAAAGGAAGAAAAGAGAAAATTAAAAAGCATGAAAGGAAAAAGAGAGATATACGCACACACACACACACACACTCACACACACAAAAAAAAAAAAAAAAAAAAAAAAAAAAAAAAAAACAAAAAAAAAAAAAAAAGCAAACAAACAAGAGAAGCCAAAAGACCAGAACAAAAAGAGAAACAGAAACAATCTACAGAATTACAAAAATCCTTTTTTGTGTCATAGAAAAACATGCATAAACCACAGCAGATAATCTTCCCACCATTACAAGAGGCAGCCCTGCAACAACACTCCAGATTTAGAAAGCTGGGTGGCTGGGGAAGCTGAACGTGGGGCTGTGCTTTGTGTCTGGCACAGCCCTCACCGTGGGGCTGTGCCAAGCCCCAGACACAAACACTCCCCCAGGCCACGGCAGCGGCACTGGGTGCCTGGCCCAGCTCCAACCCCGCGCCAGCTTTTCCGAGCACTCCTCGTCCTGCAGACACCCAGTCACTTGTGTGTTGCAAGCCATAGATCACGTACACATCCAGTATATAAAGTCACTTTCCGTTCTGCTTGTTTTAGGGCTTTAAATTATTTTAAATTTCATTAAATTATACATGCTATTCTAAATTTCCCAGATGATGGCTCGCAGCTGACCCCAGCCCCAGCAGAAAGTGGGGGGATTTTTCATACTTGAAGACAGAAAAGCATGGCAGCATTGCTCTCCCTTGGGTATTATTTGATGAAAGAGGAACACCACATGCAGCTGTGGCTGAATACTGGTGGCCACTGCTGTCCCTGCCACACAATAAGAGCTGTTCCAGGTCCAAGAGGGGTACATTTTGTGAAATATACCAATGCCAGACATACAACATGTGAATATACAGTACAGTAAATGCATAATTACCTATATGCATATTCATACTTACATTTGGTGTGTATATATAATTTAAAGTGTGAGATGCTTGGGAAAGATACCAGGGCACAAACAATTGAAGTACAAGTGAGTGTGTTTCTGTGTAGATGGAAAAGTGGATAAGCACAGCAGTGCACATGTGCTCCTCATGTGCTCCCAGAATGCCTTGTATTTTTGCTATTTTGGCTGGGTTACCTCAGTCCCTGAGTCTACAGTAATGCCTGTCACCCTTTTGGGTACATTTTATTATAAATCTAAGCAAGCAAATATTTGTGTCAAAGCTGTCTACACGTGCAACCAGTTGAGAAGCTGAAATGCCTTCAAGTCATGTACCAACTGTTTTCATTTTCTCTCAAATGGTGTTTCTGTTATTTTCTAATCTCTGCCTGGTTTTTTATTGTCTTTATTCTTCTCTAAAGCTTAACTGCCTTTCTCTTCTTTGCCTAACTTCTAGGCAGTGAGAAGAATGCGTAGGAGCCATCTCCAAATTTTAATACAAAGACAGCTAAAATTCCCAACTGTATCAAAACAGTCCCTTGCAGAGCTACTCATCATTTCTTTTGTCTACATAAACCCCATCAGAGAAGCCTTAATACAGCCCTAAGAAACTACCAGAAATCCTGTAATAAGCACTTTCTTTCTAATGTGGCAAGGGCTTTGAAATTCAAGTTATAAATGTGACAGAAGGATTGAATTCAAGTTCACCCTGTGGTTATAGATGTGGTATAGTTGGGTATGAAGTTTGTGCCTTTGTGCTCTCCCAGTGCATTTAGTCAGTAATTGCCTGGGCCCAAGGCTTCTCCCACAGAGGTAAGAACAACGGGCTGACAGGAGACCATGGGCAGGCTGGAGAGATGGTAGAAACTGCAGCTGAAGAAATGCTCCTTTCTTCTGTGTGTAAGTAAAACAATTAGGAGGTGTTTAGCAGGTAGTTCATCAGTACCAATCAATCTTGGACATGCTTGAGTGTCCTGCAAAACCACATTCTTCACAGTTTGGGAAGTCTCCTCTAATACAACTAAAGTTTGTATGCAATGCACATTACAATCATTACTGGATGTACCAATCATCTTCTTTGAGAGATTTGATTCCTCACATGAGACCTACCCTATACAGATAAGCCAAAACTTTTGGGGTTTGCTAGGGTTTTGTTTGTTTGTTTAAGCTTGTTTATTTGTTTTTAGTTTGTGGTTGTGGGGTTTGGGGTTTTTTAGTAAATAATCGAGGAGTCAATATGAAACACCTTTTCTCCAACAGAGATGCTAGAAGGGGAGGTTTCTGCCAAGTATTTCTCTTCATAAGGTAACAGCAGGACAATTTGAACTATGGTGGAATTCAAGGAAAATAAATATCAAATTGGCAGGACTCAAAGTAAATCCACCTGTCTTAAGATGACTTCAACTGTAAACACTTTGGGGAGCTCAGACAGTTACCACCCACAGTGAGGATGAGTGAAGGAACCAAGATGAGCTCATCAAAACAGACCTGACCTTGAATTCTCCCTAGCACTAGTCCTAGCACTCCACTTGCTTACTCTGCCTTAATCCACTTACCAGGTTTTCTGAAATCAGTAGCCCAAAAGAGAATGTGACTATGTCCTCCTCAGTTTAACTCTATTTACTCAAATAATAAGAAATAATAACAACAACAACAATAATGATAATAATCTTTCTTAACAAGGTCAATAATATTCAGTTTACCTGAATGTTCATTTGAGGGCTTTTTCTGCAAGTTCAGGGAGTTTATGCAGAACAGATGAGCACTGAAGGCAGAATTCTCATCTTCCTTTTACTGCCATAAATTTGAAACAGCTCCATTTAACACCAAGGAATTAAATGAAGTTTGCAGGCCAATACCATGTACAACTCTTTAACAAACTGACATTAAGGATGCAGAACGGGGGAAAAAAAATCAACAAATAAACAAACAACAAACACAACAACAACAAAAACACCAAACCCAACAAAAATATGTAAAATGTGGTCTCTAAGTGAATATCAATGGTTAGAGGAAGGTTCTTCTATGAGCCTATGAGAAGTGATATGCATTCATAAATCCTTGTCTGTTGCTAACTTTTGGATGGACCAAATTTTATTTAGCCACATCAGCAGTAGACTCACATAAGGAATAGCAAGAACAATAAAACTCATATGGATAGCTTTCATACATATGAAAGTTTCTTGTACCATGTGTCACATATTCAGTTTGTAGGAATAAATATATTAACTATGTTTTTCTAACTGAAAATATCTTCCACATGTGAACAGACTTAAAAGCAGGTTTAAAAAGAAGATGCAATAATCAGATTTTAAACTTTGGCTTTAAATTCAAAGCAGAACTTGAAGTAAGCCTTTGGGGATGTTCTTCTATTTGAAGGAATGCAAAATTCTTGTTACCTACTTCAAGCAATGAATGGCAACACTCAATCACAGAAATGCAACAGAACTACTTAGAAGTGTGAGGAGACCTTGTAAAATACATTTGAACAACAAGATCATAATAGTCAGAAAGATTTGAAAAGACCAGAGCAAAAGTGGATTTGAAATTTTAAATAATAACCTTGAATCTTTGCTTAATAACCCTTCCTTGTTTCCAAAGAAATAAATCATGTCAATTCCAATCCCCCAGCTACCAGAAAAATGGGATATTTATTACTGAAAATAACTTCTCTCAAAAATACAGGGTCAGCTATTTCATCGAAGACATGGCCAACTAGGCAATGTGCAGAATGAATGTTGTTGATTGGATTTCTTTGTTAAGGACTGGCAGAAAACAGTATAGAGTAGTAGCTAAACTGTGATCAGATGGCGAAAGAAAATAGTTGTTAATCAGTGCTGTGCCCTCGATTTTTATTTGAGAATGTACATTGGGCCTGTGTGCGCATGGGAGCCAGGAAAACAGCATAGGGAAGACATGGAATAAAAGGATCCCAGGTGATGAGCTGCACAACATTTCAGAGCAGACTCTAAAAAACACCAATGCAGACCCATTTATGAATCTCCTACTATTTTTTTTTTTTTGTAAGGTTATTTTGCATGTTGCTGGCTTTGATGTGGTGAAGGAATTTTCAGGAAAAAATCAGTCTCTACTCATAGATAGGTAGGGTAAAAAATGCACAACATGCTTTGAAAACAACAGATGTTAGAAAAGTCATTGCTACTGTTAGAGTAGTAGTTCCCACTTGCAAGTAACATTTTGTTCTTTGATGTGGTCTGTGTATATCTCCTGTTGCAGGACGACTTAGCTAGCAATAAAATACCAACAGAAGTAGAACCAGGAACTGTAATAGGATGATACAGGTACAAACTGAAAGGAGGTAAATGAAGTATTTTTCATCACTAGAGTGTTTAGACTGGTACCAGAGAAAGGTCAAGAGACCTTGGTATATCTAATCTAGGAAAATGGGATAAAAGAAGCAAGAAACACACCAAGGACTTTACTATTGAGCCACAGTGCCAACATGCAATGATTTCCATCTCCCTTCTCTTTGCACTAACACAATTATGAGCTATTGAGCCTCTTTGGCTCATAGAAACAGTTTCTAAACCACCTTTCACCAGTAGTGCTGGGAAGATGAGCCCCCTCCCCTCTCCTGTATAAGAGCAGGAGAAGCATGCTAGAAGAAGAAGCTCACACAATATTGTCCTTACATTATGATATTAGGGAGTTCTTGAGGTAGAGTTTTTACTCTCATATTTCGTAGCTCTTGTGGACTTTTCTTTCCTGAATGAACTACTCTGGTTTTTAACCTGTGTAAAGTTTTGGCATTCTGTGACAATGAATCCCACAGACTGATTGTAAAATTAAGAGTTACTTCTTTCACTGACCCAGCACAGTCATAATGCTGTGTCATTTACTCTGCCTTTTTTGGCTGGCAGTAATTAAAAGTGTGTGCCTCTGAGTCATTTGGCCTCTAAGATAGTTCCAGTTATAAGTTGACAGTTTTTAGTAGGACGCTAGGAAATATTATAGGTCCTGTGATTTCTGTTTCTTCTATCCTCTTCCAAACTGTTCTAAACTGAGCGAGAGAACTGTTAGACAGGCTTTTCATAATGTAATAGGAAAAAGAATATTATTGTTGCTCTATTGTTTGTAAAATCAGCATTAAAACAGTTTGTGCATCTTTGCTGTGTTATAATTAAACAAAACTATTGTTACAGTGGTTGGGATTGGTTGAGTTTTTGGTTTTTTTGGGGAGTTTTCTGGATCACTATAAAATGTAGGTTAAAAGCCACAGCAAAATTTCCAGATAATGTTTTCTTAATAGAATTATTTATCTTGACTTTTGAGACACTTCTTTTCAAAACCCTCCTGAACTGCATTGCCCTTAAGTACACCAAACCGACAACCTGCACAAGTGCATAACTGGGGTATAGTGAAAACTAAAATAAAGCAAATGCCCTTTGGGAATACATTTGTATCTCAAATACCAGCTGGCCTGGTTGATCCAGCTTTTGGCAGTCTCTGTAGCAATGTCAAAAACACAGTGTTTCAGAAACAACTGATGAGTCAGCGGCAAAAGGTTGAGAGATTTAGTTCAGAGGAGCCCATTTATTATATAATGAAATATTTCCGTAACATCCCATATTTGACATGCCGTAAGAATAGCAGTTACAGGCTGAGCTAATAATACGACCTATTATTGAAACTGCATTAACTTACTCCAGGATCTGACCCTCTTGCCACCTGCCCATAGACTTGTAAATCTTTAACCATTTGGGGCTCTAGTTTTCCATGTTTTTTTCTGTTGTCCCATGACCCACTTCTGGGTTTTTTTCAAACTAACAAATACTGTGTTTCTTTCCAAGAAAAGCTCTTGGGAAGAAAAATGTTGTTTTGTTCCTGGGAAATAAGGCCTGATGAACATGTTGAGAAGATTTCTGACATTCATGCTTTGGAACAGGAATATGAAATTTTGGCTATAGCGAAGTTCTGAGAAGATTTTTTTTTTTTTTTTTTTTTTTTTTTTTTTTTTTTTTTTTTTTTTTTTNTTTTTTTTTTTTTTTTTTTTTTTTTTTTTTGTAACTCTCATTATGGTCTTTTACAATTGATCCATCAATTGTTGTGAACTTTCAGAATTAGTTCCTGACATCTGCAAATTTTACTTGAGCTTCACACAGAAAACATTCGAAAGAACTCAAACCATTAAAAAAGTCTTCTTTCACCAGAAAAAAATAGATATTAAATACCTAAAGATGGTAAAACACTCAGACAGAAAGGATTTAACAAAAAAAGAAAGAGTATTGTTCACTTTTCACTATCGTTGATAAAAACAGAAAAATAGAAACCTGTTTGGTCACACATCACATCACATCCAGTCTGCTTCACAGGAATGTTTCCTTATGTGTTATATCCTATGGAAGACAGACATGCTCTCTATTGCTCTGACCTCTCAAATTTACTAGTGCATTTTCACTAGCTAGACATTTTCAGCCCTTTATCTTAAGTGGCAATTAAAGCTTCATTTGCAGCTGTGCTTCTGAAGCTGAAGCTTTCATTTTATAATTTCCAAAAGTTGGAATTTATTTGATCTGTGGAATAGTAAAACTGCTTTTGAGACCATGAAAAATTAAATTAAATATTAAGAACAAAATAAATAAATACTACCCCTGGACAAAAACTATTGTCTCATGGAAAGATGATGAACACAAGCAGCAAAATAAAGGAACAGGAAGAAAAGCAATAACAGTTTGTCCTTTTCTGGAAAGTCTGGCTTGTTAGCTGACTGCACGGAATGAGTTGCAGGGGAAAACGAAACTAGAGAATATGTAAAGCTGGGAGGTGAGATCATCCCCCCAAAAAAGTCCTTCAAATTCATAGACACTTCTGGATTCATGAGGTGAGAATAACCAGCAATGAGGACTGTAAAATTCATTTGTAGCATTTGAATTTGCTGACATGCACTTGCAAACTGTCTCTTCCGAGAAGGGGGAGCAAGAGATGCCCTGGAAATCAAGGGTGAAGAAATGTATTTTTTTAAAATTGCTTCCTAAAATGAGAGTGACAAATAGCCTGCATCCAGACAGCCTCTGCTAACAGTCTACACCAATCCACTCCAGTGTTACAGCTACCTTTTAAGTTTTCATCAGCATATTATTTTATAACAGCCTGATCCTGCAAGTGGCTGTTCCCAGGTGCATAATTATTTACCCATGGAGTCCACTGAAAACAATGGGTGTCAGTGCATAAGTAACTACCTGGAGGACTGAGAGCCCTGAAATTGTTTCTGCATATGATAGGCAAGTTGCATATTTGCAAGGGGATTTTCTTTCATATGTGTATTTGGAGCTTTTTTGTTTCCAAAACTAAAATGGAGATAGGCCCACGTCAAAATACCCAGACAAAACCTTTTGAACTTTAACAGTGGATAGAGTCCAAACCTACAGCAATCTCAAAATTTTGCATGTATAGTGGCTCTTTACAGTGGGCTGAATCCAAACCTCACATTGAAAAATATCCCCAAGGCAGCAAAACTTGGATCTGTGCTTTCCGGTTTGAACCCAAACTGAAAGTGTTGCAAGAAATGGCTCATTAGTTTACTCTGTAACACTTGCCTCCAGAAATCTGTCATTGAACAAAGGCACATCAACATCTGAAAAAAAAATTATTAGTTATTTTTGGATAACCTGAAGGCCCTTTAAGTGTTGTAGCTCAATATTTTTTTGGAAATCAAGGTCTATTACAGATCTGTCTTAGATCTCTCTATCAGTGCAGACAAGGCTGACTTTTAACACAATGAGAACATCAACTTCCCCCTCGGGGTGGCCAAGTTCATATAGATAGCAAAACAGATCCTCCCATGAGGTGAAAATGAGGGCATGATGAAAAGACTCAGTCAGATTTTCTGTGACTATCACTAAAAGCAGTAGCTCTTTTCTTTCTCTTTCAACCCTTCTCCTTTTTTAATGTTATGGTATATGTCTACTCCATCTGTCATGATAGGAAGATTCCTTCTTCTTCCTCCTGTGTAGTTCTTGCCTTCTGAACTAGCAGCTGTGCCTACAAGAGCTGGGAAGTAGCTGTAACTTCCAATCTTTGTCATTTCAAGTATAGGGAAAACCAGACCACAGATTACATCAGACAGGCTGACAAGTGTGCCATCCTCCCTTCACCTCCTTCCTAGAGCCACAGGATGGAAAGTGAAGGTATTCAGATAGGTCCTAGCTCCTCTGGAAAAAACAAAGAAAGTGAGAAATCAAGTACTTGGCCGATTTGTGTTCTTGTGAAAGCAATTACAGATAGATGTGATCTATTCTGTGCCTTTGCTTGGTTCAAAAGCTGGTTAATGTCACAGCCAGAAGACATCTTTGAGAGGTAACATATCCCTACAATATTCATGTCTTTAACTCTGTTTATGGGCAAATGTAATGCTTCTTATGCCTTGACAATCACACTGACAGAACAAAACATGAAAAGAAGGAAGGTCATATTTGTGCCTGCTCAGTCCTAAAAAGGCCTCTCTGAAGTACTGCACAGATTGTGGTCTCTAGGACATTGATGGCTACATCCTCAAACTAGTATGTCAGCATGGATTTGGCCACATACTAATCACAGAGGGTTGATATTCTGACTCTGAAGACATGAGTTGTGTGAAGAAGTTGTTTGTTTTCTGGGTTTGTTTGGCTTTTTTTTTTTTTTTCTGAATAAAATAGATTTAAAATATATTTTCATAAAATAAATTGCTTTTAAGCTTTGGCTTAATGCCTCTAAGTGCTTAGAACTTGTGTAAGGAAGTCATCTGTCTTAACCAGTGTAAGGTCAAACTCATTTTCCATGTTAATTAGACATATTGGATCTGATAAGTCAATGACAGTGCTTCATTTTAATCAGCAAAGAGAGAGGTCCTAACCTACACAATGTATAGCCTCTCCCAAACTAAGTGTAATGAGTCTGGAAATTATAAAATCACAGGCACTCATTCCAAGGCCCTGGAGATGCTGGATGCTGTTTTCTTCCATGGGCCCTCACTTGTGGTAATAGAAGGTTGGAATTCTACAGAGTAATTATCACTAAATTATAATTGCAGTAATGGATGTGTTAAGTCACTCTAGTGAGACCAGTCTTCTGAATACAATCACCTAAAAAGGATGTATGGTTATTTTTGCTTTGACCCAGTGGAAATATTCAAAATATCCCTGTGAATTTTGAAACAACTACATTCAATTTTTGGTACTTTCCAGAACAGTTCTGATTAACCCAGAAGTGGTTGGGTTCTTTTTTTATCATGTGTATTTGGAATATTACCCTGTGCACTGTAGTCTCTGCTTCTGAGACTTTTGCTGCCAGATAAATGGGACTTTTTGGAATGAGTTTGTGGAAGTAAATTCCCAGTATTATGACAACCGTTCTGAAACATGTTGTGACAAAAATAGCCACACAAAATGATTTTTAAATACATTTTCCAGTTATTAGGGAATAACAGCTGGAGTAATTTCTTTGGAGCTTGTACATGTACTACTTTAATGTACTACCACATATTATATTTGGTGTATCCATATTTATACACATTAGCCCTTTTTAATGCATATTCTACCACAGTGGAGATTCAAACTCCAAGGATTCAGGATGGCATTGTGGCAAGTCCTGTACTCAGCTCAGCAGCTCAGGCAGTCCCAGCAGGTCAGAGATCCACCTCTGGGGCAGGGAGCTGTGCCTGGCTGAGCTCGGCTGCCACCAGCCCATCCCATTCCAGCCTGCTCTCCTTTCACTCACACTGTCACTCTGGGAAGGTCGGGGCTTGTCGAGCTGCAGTACTTGGGCAGTATTAAAGGGCATACCATGCTGTGTCCCTGGCACACTCCACACTGGAAACTAGGGGTGTACACTCAGGACTCCTTAGGCTTCCATCACAGCTTGTCCTTACCACAACTTTCCAAAGGCAGCTGGTGTGTTAGTCAAGAAAGCAACACAGGAGAAGAGTTCTCAACCATTTAAAAATGAGACATTATCTATTAAAAGGAAATGGAGGTTATATTAAGTCCCCCCAGATGAAGACAGGCCTTTTTCTGGTCCTTCACACCTATAGGTCTGATTCCCTGATGCCTTAAACTTCTTCAGTTGCTTACTGACATTACTGCTAAATTCTGTTACTTCTATTTTATCCTAGTGTGAGCATAAAGGAGCCAGAAAATCTGAATATTGTTACCAAAGGCAGAAAACCCTTCAACAGATGGAAAAATGATCCCACTTGGCAAGAGGCAATGTTTGGTACTTAAAAAAAGGAAAAAGCTTTTGGATTTCAGCCACCAAATCCAGTCCCAAATCTTGAGCCGTGCAGAGTAATTCCCAGAGCTCAAAAATGTAATGTACTGTTGTGGATCATCCATTAAACTGTCTATTGAATGAGGTATAATGCTAAGCAGGCTGAGAAGAGCCTATCATTCAGATTAATGCAACTCCAAATCACAAAACCTTCAGAAATTATTTTCGTAGGTAGGGAAACTTGGTGTTAAATTAGATTGTTTGCTGTGAGAGCCAAGATGTTAGAGCATTAGAAGCCCAGAAGAATATGTCTATTTCTAGGGGCTGAATCATGGCACAAGTATGCAACAAAATGGAAACAGAGTAAACACTAGTAAGCAAAGAAAACAATATTGTTTTCTACCTCTATAATAAAAACTTAGCAACAAGTACACAAAGCATAAAGAAAGTGCCATATATTCTTGCTTTAAGAGTAATTTTTAAAAGGTATTTTAGTCCATTCAGTGGGTATCTAAGGAGCCCACTCTGACTCTGTAACTCCTTTTTCAATAGTGTGAAATGCATCATTTTGAGCTGTTGTCTGGATAAAATTTTAAGCTGCCACTGAATGTGTTCCTAATGTTGTAACCCCAGTATGAAATACCATACACACAGTATCATAGAAAAAGCATCCTAAAATATTGTGGGAAATGTGGGTTTCCTTAAAAATTAACAAAAATACCATGCAACTCAGGATTCTTGGACATCTAACGACTGGGATAGTTTTGTTTTAAACCATCTTAGCATATGAAAAAAAAAAATCCCCAAAAAGATTTGAACTTACTATAATTGGAATAAAATAGCATCATTAATCTGGCTGCCCTGCTTATAGGTAAGACACACACATATATGAATATATATATCTATATATGTATCTATATCTTCAGTTTATATGTGCCATTGGCAAAAGAATAATAAAACATTTGTGACATTAAACAATTAATTAAGAGATGTGTTTCTCTATTATTTGCATTGCTCATACCTTCAAAATAAAAATGTCTTAGCTATTAGGTGAGTTAATTTAAAGTCATAGTGTTATCAATTTGCATCATAATACTCAGAAGTATTGTTTTACTGTCTCATAAGTGTTGATAATCTGTAGGCAGGGAGCAGAGAGGGACAGGAAAAAAGAAGAAGAATACATAGAACTTTTTATATGAGGTATTTTCAGTGGCTTTGTAGTGGAAACTCGATTACATTCTTCTTGGTCCACAGCCATAATCTGTAACCCCATAGCAACACAGCTATCCTCACTCATCCTCCATTGTTCTGTTGAGCCCAATTTTTCAGTCCCTTGATGTCCCATGAAGCCTTAAAAAGAAGGGAGATTAGAACAGGTGTCTTAAAGAATTGGTTCACTTCTCTGTAGTGGACTACATAGTTATCTTTTATTATAATATAATTTCATGGCATGATGATGCCTTGAAGTAAGAAATATGTGGGACCCAAAGTTTGTATGCGTATTCATACAATTTTTTCCTGGTATTTTAGGGAGATAGCCAGGTAATGGGAATATACAATAGCTTCCTCAGTCTCTTTGTACCTCATGAGTCTCATTCCATTTTAGTACAGGCTAAGATATCTGGATCCTGGGTGTTTGTAAAACACTGGAAATGAGTGCACAGTAAATGGGAGCTCTGGTCTCAGATTTCTCTCCTTAAAAACGAAGTTGTTCTTTCTGGATGATGCTGAGAAGCATTGAGACAAAAATTAGAGAAACTTTGTATCTTTGCCCTAGTTAAGGAAATAGTAACAAGAAAACCTGAACCAAACATGGACATAAGTAGCCTCAGCCCCCAGTGGAGATCCACATCAAGGTCATCTGTCAAATAAGCAACAGTGAAGTACTGTGCAGACTATTTCTTGTGACATATGCCCTTTTCTGGCACTGAAAGTAAGTAGTCTTCATCAGACTGGGACAATTTGTTTTAAATTGCAGCTAAAATAGACACATTGAATTTAAAGTGATAGGTCAAAAATGGAAAGAGAAGGTCTTACAAACATGATTTGTAGGTTTAGTGCACTGAAGGGCGAATATAGAGTCTTTCTCAAGCAGCATGTGGAATCACTTAGTTAAAACTCGGTTGTTTGCTCAGTTTGTAAATACTATCCCTCAGCTTTCTGAAATAAATTCAGGTAGAGAAAATTTGCATAGAGAACACAATGGTCAGTAAATGTGTAATAGCTACACCTCTTCTTTCATCAACTTTTTGACACAAACTCCAATGCAACTAAAGGATCCCACTGTTACCGGTCCAAACCAGAGAGTGAAGATGACAAGCTCTCTGTCCAGAAGCAAAGGGTTTTGCACACAAGAACTGACCCGCTCCTACATCTGAGAAGTACAGACCAGTAATTTAGGGGCCATTTTCTTTTATATGACAATCTCAAGAATCCTCTGTTGGGACTATACACTTCTATTTCATACTGCTATCAGGCACATAACTTTCTCAGTCATAAGATGAGAAAAAAATTCAAGTTTTGTGGTGTGGGTTTTTTTTTCTTTCTTTTTATTTGTAAAATTAGAATGATACAAGCATTAATATTGACATTTCATAGCTGCTCCTAAATATCACATTATGAGAAACAGATCTCCAGGACTCTAACCAATAAAGACTGTTTTTACTTCCTCTAGGAAAAGGTCTGGCTAATGCAGTATTTTATTATGTCTGTAGAGACATTATTTTTATAATAGTCTCTTTTAAGGATCTTCCTCACAAAGAATTCAGAATTTCAAATTATTTAAACATCACTGAAGTAATCCTTGACTTTTTAGGTCATTGGATTCAGACTGTGCTGTATAAATTTTTTTAGTAGCTCTCCAAAACAAATACCCTTGGTCAGTGAGAGCTATTCAACACTGAGAGGGAAAATCTGATTACTAAAAATAGGTGTCTGCTGCCAGCTTAACCCTAAGATATCAAAGACATACACACAGCAACAAAAAAAAAAAAAACCCAAAAAAAAAAAAAAAACAAAAAAAAAACCAAAAAAAAAAAAAAAAAAAAAAAAAAGGTGAAATGGCATTAGAAATTAGAAATCTATAGGTGTATGTATATCAGATATACCTTTTTTCCTTTTTTTTAGGTACCTGGATTACTTCCTACATACCAAAGACCTCATTCCACTGAAGGCCCATGAAGGAGATGATTATTCACTGTGTGTAACTCATTATGTGTAGGAGCTCCCTGCCTACAGACTATCAACTTATGAGTAAGTAAAACAATACTTCTGAGTATTATGATGCAAATTGATAACACTATGACTTCAAATTAACTCACCTAATATCTAAATATCCCATTATCAATCATCAGGACAGATGCCTTTCCATGAAGGACTTGTTCTACCCAGGAAAGGTGCTCCCAGCAGGCCCAGGGTTCACCACTGTGTAATCACTTCTCCCCTACAATAAAGACACTGTAGGAGTAATAACTCCTGGCCTTGAACACTTCTTAACAATGGCTACTGCAGATGGTTTGAACTAGCCCAAATGATCTTGCTCTAGCTAGTTTCAGAAATCCAAGTAAAGCCATGCAGAACTGTATGGACAGGGGCCTTCAGTAACATGCTGGCTGCAAACAGCTGGGGATAGTAACATCTTAAACTAACACAGCTGTCTGCAAATTGAACATCTGTCCACAGGCTAAGTATTCAGCTGTATAATAGAACAAACTAGATTCACTTTGGATGACTTAAAAATATGATTCTTACTAGTAGATATCCTCTTAAATATTACAAATCCCTAAGTATTTCTTGCAATACAAATATGGCAATAATCATTTTCCTACTTTGTGTCATGATTCTCTGTCAACTTGCAGAGAAACAAAAGAGCTGCAGAAGTCGTACAAAACCACTTGTACAGGATGTTACTTGCTAGGGATTAACACCTTTACTTTCAGAACAATAGTGGTAATGACACATGCACACATATATGAATATATACATATATCTCCAGACAAGCCCTCTTAAAATTGGACCAGGTTGTGTCAGGATACAAATATGCAATAAGCAAAGTAAATTGAATGGATTGCTTGCTAAGACATGTTACTGAGACTGTCCTAATCACAGGACCACAGAATCAATTTGGTTGAAAAAGACCTGCAAGATCATTGAGTCCAACCAATGACTGAACACGACCATGTCATTAGACCACAGCATTAAGTGCCACATTCCTTAAAATGCCTCCAGGATGGTAACTACACCACTTTCCTGTGCAGTCCATTCCAATCTCTAATCACCCTTTCTGTGATGAAATTCTTCCTAATGTTCAAACTAAACCTCCCCTGATTTGACCTCATCAGTACCCATTATAGAGGAAGAATCACTTCTGTAGCTCTGCTGGCCACTCTATCCCTGATCCAGGCCAGGATGACATTGGCCTTCTTGGCCACCTGGGCCCATGCTGGCTCATGTTCAGCTGCTGTCAACCAGCACCCCCGGTCCTTTTCCATGGAACAGCTTTCCAGCCACTCTGCCCCCAGCCTGTAGCACTGCCTGGAGCTTTTTTGACCCAAGTGGCATTGGCTTTGTTGAACCTCTTACCATTTCTTGGCTCAGATCCCAGATCCCTCTGCAGAGGCTTCCTGGCCTCCAGCAGACCAACATACCCACCTAACACTGACCCAACTGCGACCTGACTTGGCAAAATCCTATGGCAACTTTAAATTCTAGCAAGAGTTTGTGACATTACAGTAGTGGAACAATTCTCAAATACACCTAGAAAAATTATCTATAAAATCAGGAGCATCTTTTGATGAACTCCACTGTGCCGGGACTGTTTTTATGACATACAAATATTCTGCTCCAGCCACACTGTATGACCTGTATTTGAGACTAATACCAGGAACAAGGCAGATTTCAACACACAGTTCCAAAACAGTATTTACAAATAAGGCATTTTAGCAGATGTTCATTAGAATGGTGATGAAGAAACAAAATTATTAAATATCCCATTATCAATCATTAATCATCAAGTATTCTTATTATAGTATTATTATATCAAGCATACAAATCTCAGTGAAAAATAAAAGTCATGCAACAACAAATTCTCAATATACAATTACATAGAAATGCAATTATATTTACATCTGTATAATAATCAGTGATTTAGTCAAATAACAGAAATCAAATTCTTTGCTGAGTATTTTAAGGACATCTTTGGTCTGACAAATACATACATCCACATAGATAGATAGATAGAGAGAGAGAGAGATAGATAGATAGATAGTCTACTTGAGTTAAATTCCTCCTTGTGCTACTGAAATTAAATTAACTAATAACATTTGTGTGCCTTTGTCTCTTTCTGAATACTTCTGAAATGCTCTTAAGAAGGATTTCATAATACATGAAATGGCAAAAATGTCTAATTATTACTTATTAGCATTAACAGCACTTGTCAAAAGGATTTCTGTCTTCAGAGCAATCTGTACACATCAGGCCTCACTACATCATTGTGAAATATCTGTTTAGAGCAGACTTGGACAAAACTCCCTCCTTGGAGACAGAGATGCATGCATTTGTGCTGTTGTGTAGAAACAGTCACATCACACAGCGAGGGTCTCACCACCCTGACCAGTCCCATGATGAGCCTCTTCATTTGTCTCCTGTGATGGCAGCAGGACCACAGCGAGAGAGCTTCTGTCCTTCAGACTCTTACACACCAAATGCAGGGTGGCTAAAGTACCCTTGTCTATCTGGATGAGGCTGTGCCTCCACTAGGTGACTGTAACTGCATCCATGTGTGTGAACTGCAGGGCAGTCTTTCTTAGGGGACTCTGTTAAGCTCTGATGCAGAGCAAGTTCCATGTATTTTGTGATGATCTCTACAACAAATGTTAACCTCTGCCCAAGTTTGTTTTCCTCCTTTACACATGAATATTATTGATTGACCACAAGAACAGAAGAATCCCTAAGTTCAGCCCAAATTGTCTGAAGGCTTTTCTTGGTTTCCCAAGCATGAATTCTGCAGTACTTGGTAGAAAGAACAATATTTGCCATCTGGGTGGTAGGAGACACCTGGGGGTGAGTGAAACTGATAGTGAGAATAGAGGTTTGACTCAGCTGTAGGTAGAGTAAGAAGTCTGCCCAGAAAATATGAAAGATAATCAATAAAAGCTGTGATCTTGAGATTCATTCCACAAATATGATAGTACAGCTTGGAAATAGCATCATCATTTCCAACTGGCAACATAACAGAAAAATACCTGATCTAGGAGAAAAAAAGTCATTTACAGGTAAGACATATTGAATGAGATTTGTCCTGTGACTGCATGTCTTTTATGCAGGAAGAAGGTTCACGTAGTGAAAAGAACCTCTGGAAATTTCAGACGCAACTGAAGGAGGATTTCCTTTGGAAGCCATAAGGAAGGCTTTTAGCTGTCCTTCTAAAAGTCACTGGAGACCCCAGGCACCAAATAGGCCACCTACTGGAGATGGGGCCACAGAGCCAAACCAGATGCATTTCAGGGACCTTGAACAACAATGTCATCAGCAGAGCACTGGCCCAGGCCTCTGGGCTACATAAATTCCACAAAACTCTGAAGACTGCCTCAGTGCTTGCAGCAGCTTAGGGTTGGGAGAGGGCTGAAACAGGCTAAAACTGCCTCTACTTCTCCCTCCCATGTGAGTAGAAGTCCTGTGCTCTTTGGCAGGTGAGACAGACTGTCACCCCTCACTGTCACTAAGATCCACAGAGTATCCTTTAAATTTAAAAACAGGTATATTTTGAGAAAAAGAATGAGAATAATAAAGCCAGAAGTTGCACCAGGAGAAATTCTCTGGTGTCCCATGAGAATGTCATTGCACCCACCATGAATCTCCTTGCATCCCCACAACAAGCCAAGCCATAAGGAATTGCTCCCATTGGGCTAGGTCCCAGCACACAGCTTCTTCCATGTGCAGGGTGCTTCCACCATCACTGGGATAGCATAGAGTCAGGGCCTTCAGAAAGAAAATTAAGAACAATTCCTCCCCAATCTTAAAATCTCATATTTTAAGATTTAGTTCATATCAAGTCACTTCCCATGACCATAAAACAAAGCCTAGACAGAACAAGGAGGAGAACTAGAGGGATATTCTTATCCTAATGAAAAAATTAGTAGGCACACAAGCCCAAAGGGGAACAAGGGATATCGTAAGCATTTCTTTGCTCTGACAAACTCTCTTAGCAGTAAGAGCACCAGAGAAGAGTCTGTCAGTGGCTAAAAAGAAGAAATCCCCAGAGTGGCCACAACATTCAAGGAAATGTTCAGGCTTGAGTCAGCTGTTAATTAGGTAGCTTCAAATGGGAGAAACCATTTATAGGAAGCCCTGATTCTGAAAAAAACCCCAAACTCTCATGCACTCCATCTGGCATCATGATGGATCTGTGAATGTTAGATAGAACAGAGAGAAAGAAATGAGGCAAAAGCTTTAATGGTGGCTAGGAAAAGTCTTTAACTCCTTATGAGCATTTTATTAATTTCTGTCCTCTCCATCAGTTTTCAGTTCATCTAGATACTTTAGATTGGCTCATGGGTTGACTCACTCATTGAGGTGAATAAATTCTTCCCACCAAAAAAGCAGAAGGTGACATAATGTTTATCCTAGGGGCCTTCATAACCATTCCCCCAGTGTTCCAGGGACAAGGCAGACAATCAGATGCCATGATGCACAGTTTTGTGGTGTTAATTTAATTTGAAAAAAATATAAGTAGGGAACACAATTATCCAAATCTCTCATTTCAAATTTAATGCTACTGGTGTGACCTCATCACTCCAAATTCCTGGATTAGGTAAATAAACTCCCCTAAAATAAACCTTCAGTGATGGTTTCTTGCATTCTGTTGGCTTTTGTCTACTTTATTTTATTCCTATTAAATTTGTAGAACAGAATCTTGTAAGTGTTTTCCAATAACTTCTAAATTTCTACAATTGCTGAGATAGTGTCTCAGACAAAGACCTATAGGGCTGAAATAAAAATAGTGAAGAGTTCAAGATGACATCATGTTTTATGAACACAAGACGTGACCACAAATAACCTACAATAACCTTTAAAATTAGTTTTTTCCTGACTTCATAAAACAATATTTTATTTGGCAGGCCCTTATTGGCAAGCACTTTGAACAGTTCTATTTGTTTTCTGTAACCAGGAAGACACAACCAATGTTTTCACATAGGTTTCCTCAGTACTGTGGTTTTGCCATTTTTTGCTCTTTATTACTGCCTGCTGCTGTTGAATATTTTTCTTTGGGATGTTTATTAAGAACAAGGATATGAATTTAAAAAAACCCCAAACTTTCTTTGTAACAGCACTGGTGATTTTCTCCCACTGTAATATCACTGTATCAAAAACACAGAAATAGATCATGGTATCTAGAATGATCTGGTTGCTTTAAGTCTAAAGTTATGTAATAACATGCAGCTGGCTGCATGTATATTATGAGAAACTGAAGGAAATCAGCCCATATGTCCTTTGATGCATTAACCAAGACCAAGATTTAGAAATCCACCATAGCTTGTAACACCATATGAAATGGAGGAAAGGGCTTAGCCAGTGACTGAACTAAATAAAAAAAACTCCCTAAGCATTCCAGTTAAAGTAAATTAGAAATGAACATCATAGAGTGACAGAAATACTCCTGGTTTCTTGGGGGACTGGACTCGGGATTAGCTGCTATTTCATTCCACTATCACCAGTGGTCCTGGTTATGAGCCACAACTTGAGAGATGTGTTTTCATTGTACCTCCTGCAACTGAATGGGATTGCTCTCTGTATTCAACACTGTGCAAGCTTTTGTTGTTTTGAGTTGTGTTGTTGTGGACAAAATGGACCACTTTCCCACCACATCTGTAGTAGTTATGCGGTTCCCAGTGTTTTAAAAATGTTAGTTTGAGAGTTTGTGGAGTTTTGGTGGTTTGGGTTATATACATATATATATAAATATAGAGATATATGAATATATAAATCTCTCTAAGATTTTTATTCAGTATATTTTTAACTAAGATAGAAATTTACAGTCCCAAATTGCACTATTCAGCAAATCCCATCTTCCCTGCTGCCTTTGTCTCCTTACCAAAAAAAAAAAAAAAAGGAAAACAAAGGGTTTGTATGTTTGAGCAGGGGCCATGCAATTAAGATAATCTTTTCAGCTTCTGTGCAGTTTGGAGCACCCAGAAATCCCTCTTTCTTCTGTACAGTGTGAAGCTTGAGTGAGTAAGGTAGGTTCCAATAATTAAACTTGCTCTCTTGACCTAACCAAAATTAACTGGCCATGCAACAATGTAGCTGTCCATGTAAAAACAGGAAGTCAGATTTCCCCAAGTAACCCTTATTCACCATGAGAAAAACAGCTGGTGCTCTCCCTTTACATGCAAGTGTGTGGGGCATGGATAAAAGATGTATACTTCTGATATCCTCTCTTTTAAAAGGCTGTGTTTTTTTTTCCAGTGGAAGGTTTCCAGCACTCAGTTCCTGAGAGGTAGGGCCCCAAGATAGTCTGGTCAAAATAGTTAGAATCATATCTTTGTAAGAAGAAGTCTGTGAAATCGAACAAAGAAGCCACATTAGTATAACATGAATAATCCTCCCTGACCTCCAAAGAGAAAAATAATAAAGGATTTATTAAGCTTTTTTTTCCTCCCTAAGAAAGAGTAATAAGAAAAATCCTCCTTACAACAACAATAACCACTGTTTCAGAATCAGAGCCTTTCTGTCACTGTTTTTCAGTAGTTACGCTACATTTCTCCCAGTACACTGCTGGGATTTTTTATTTTTTATTTTGCTACGCATGCTCTCACATCTGCTCCACATGTGTGATCAGTGACTGGATTTTCTGAGCTGAACGTCCTGTTAAATGGACAGAGTGGGCAGATCATTCCTTAGAGAGCAGAGAATCTGCCTCTGGTGGATTGCTGCCAAATGCAATGGTGTAATAAAGAAAAGAAAGCTGCTCTTTTGGATTGCTCTGAAATGAACTGTGTCCTCTCCTAAAATTCCATCTGGTTAAGATCCCTGGAGGCGCAGTCCAACACACCTAGGTCTGGCAGTCTGTACATTTGATGGCTGTAAATGTCTCTGTGTAGGTTGACTGGGGGAAGGCAGGATCATTATGAACTAGGAGAGGTGAAACCATTGTACTCACATTCCCTTTCACCCACCCAGACAAAATTACAGACGAGGGCTGTGGAGGTGAATGTACTTTCCATTGCTGACGCTGATGGATAATCTTTAAAATAGGTGTTGTAGGCTTTGACTTTCTCTGTATTGTCTAAAAGCTTTGTTTTCAGCTGGTGGAAACCAGCAGCAGTCTGGACTGATTGTCCCTTTTCAGGTTTGGTCCTTACCGCATTTAATCCAGGGTTTCATAGTAAACTATGAAGCAGATTGCAGTGAGCATTTTGGTGTGTGTGCAAGGAAATTCAGCTTCCAAAAACATGAGGGACTGAGAACAGATGTACAAAATAAGAGAAGAAATTAAGAGATGCTTTCCAGTTTGGGCCATAATGGCCAATGAAATCCAGCTCATATGGTTCATAGGTCACATTAGTCTGCTGCAGATTAATTTGGTTCTTTGCTGATGCTGGCAAAATTAAGATTGCAACTGCAAAGTGCTTGAGTATCCTGAATACAAGTTGATTTTCTGAAGTAATACCAGTGCTACTAAAAGGATTCTTCTGTGAGTTTAGTAGTTCTGCACCAGGCAATAGTATGACATTGGTTTAATACATCTCTGTTATAGATGTCCTGTAAAACATGACAATTCTCTTCTCAACAAACCAAATATTTCATTATCATTTTCTTCTCAGTCTACATGTATCTTTGTGAAATAAACACGTTCTGGGAACAGTCCTGGGCATTGAATTATGATCATTTATGGTGTTAAAGAGTTAGGCATCCCTAGCAGCCTCAAGGCTGCTGCTAACTATCCTTCAAACCACTCCCAGGCAGAAATCAGAAGCAGGGGATTTCCAGAACCGTTCCCAAAAGACAATTTGTAAGCAGACACATGGTTTTGCAGGATAAGAGTGTTTACTAGAGCAGAGCTGGCTGCCCTGTACTCATTGGCCTTGGCTCCTGGGAACACTCTGGGAATGTGTCAGCTGCCCATCCATAGGCCTGGACAACTGTGAGACACTATTTTAAGGAAAGGCAGAATTTATCATTTTTTGAGACAGGGTTGTGGGTTCGGGAGTTTTTAATGTCAGAGACAATTTTCTTTGTAAAAAAGCACAAATCATAAAGTTATGAATTTATTTTCAAGGCTCCCCTCTGCAGTTACCACTGGACAAAGTTTTGTTTCTGTGTTTGTGCTGGAAGCCATTGGGCAACTGAGTCCCTGTAGTAGTGTCACTGATGGGCTGGATCTCACAGCCTCCAGCTAATGTAATCACACTGCCCCACTGAATACAACCTAAAAATCTTTTGGTTTGTTTTTCCTTTAGCAGAGGTGCTTTAAAATAACTAACTGCTGGTTAAATTGGGAGTTCCCATTGTTCTTGTTTATCCATCTGCTTGTAATTGTGCTGGTTTTGGTTCAAGATGATTTTTAACTAATTTGAAATCATTAATTTGATTATTGCTTACCACCCAGACAGAAATGGCCAAAATCCAGGATTCTGCCTTTGCAAGACTTTTCAAGAACTTGGATTCAGCTCAAATACAAATGAATTATTATTTTTCTGATCTCTCAAGTCAGATATTATAAAAAAAGTTGCATTAGAAACAGCTACAGAGGGGGTGTACCTTAAGGAAGTTTCTCCTTTGGCTTAAGCTGTTATTTTAACAACTATAAAACCGAGAAAACATCACTTTCACTAATAGCTGTGCTGGCTCATCAGGTTTCAGACCAGGTATTCAGGGGAAAATCTCATATTTAACTGGTACTTTCTGGCTTCCTTGCAAGAACCTGCAACCTGGCAGGAGTTCTTGAACCAGCCACCTTTCAATCCCATGGAAGTCTTTGTCTGAGCCAAACACTTTCAGGCTCTTTGCCCCCAGGCACTGGGGACAAAAAGCAGAACCAAGGGCCAGGACTTGAAAGGCTTCCAGCCAGCTGGGAGTAAACTCTGGTGCACAAACCATGTGAAGCCAGTGACTTCTCCACCCTGACTTTCTGCTGCTCAGATTTTGAGAAATGAAAGGTCTTTGGTGTTCAGTACTCTAGAGTTGATGAACCAGCTTTCTTCTATTAGTATTCTGTGACAGATCATTAATTCCATTAGACTATTTCTGATATAAATTAGTGAATAGACGTAAGGTAGAAAAGAAAGCAGAGAGAGGAGCTTTTATTAACTAATTGCTAGAATTAGTGCTATGTGAAAAAGTTGAACTCCTAAAACCAAATGAAGGTTGTCCAGTTTGGCAGTGGGAGATAGATGGGGAGGGGACTTAAATGTTTTCATCCAGACCTCAGATTAGATTTAAATATGGCAGGATGCATCTAAGGAAATCATACTTGCAAAATAACACTATTTAAGTAACATAAAGAGCTTTCCAATTGTTTCAAACGCAGGTCCTATCTTAAGCAATTATTATGTACAAAAAGAGGATTTAGCAAATACCTAGTTGAAATAGGAAAAGACCATTAAGACAAATGCTGAAAATAGGTATTCACTCATTATCTAAATCATGATGACAGCATAATAACCATCAAGGAGATGGATGGACTAGATTACAGAGCCCACCATTTGAAATTAACCCATTCTGAAGTTCCTGTAAGTTCACTTAGAGGTTTTCAGTATTTTCTTGTTTTCTTCATGCCTTTCTGTGTCCCCATTTGTGCTCAGCCTTCCCCTCTGTTCCCCTTAAGCTAAAATTTCCCAGGAGTGCATTTTCCTTGTAGCAGCCACAGCTTCACACCACCTGTGCTAACAGGGGTCTGCAGTTCCTCCTGCTACCCAAATCTGAGGGGGAAGATAGGGACAAAGAATCATCTGGAAGGGTACATGAGAAATACAGAGTTAGTTTAAACAGAAAGGAATCCTTCTATAAAACTATCAGCTGAGCAAGGCACTTTGTCCTAAGTGACTTTTCTTCACTGTAAGACAGTAGAACTGAAAACCAATATTTGTCTGCATAAGAACATTGAATCTAAAGCTAATCATCTCATCCACCTTGTGAACAGCTCTGCTACCCTTTAAAGACCTGGAAAGTGTTCTCACTGGCTTAGGTGGGGTTTTGGATTGAGTCCCCCATATAGGGACAGTAGAAAGCCCCTAATTGAGCAATAATAATAAAGCTTCATGAAGTCAAACTGTCCTATACTTTGCAGTTCTGCTGAAACATATTTAATATAATTGAAATCTTTGTCATTTTATAGAGTAATATAAATGAATGGAAAGGAATATAGAGGAAGACGTAGTGCTGCGTATGACAAATAGTCTATTTTAGCACATATAGGGGTACAGAGGCAGAGCTCTTCAGAGCCATGCAGCTCTCTGCTACTGTACCTGGCATATGGCTTTCTAGATCTCATAAAACTTTAAAAAAGACTCCACAACACAGTACTGTGCCATACCACACCACACACCTCTTCATTTTGCAAACACTATGACAGCTTAGGGACTAGTGAGAGTAAAAAAAAAAACCAAAAAAACAAAAAAACAAAACAACCAAAAAAAAAAAAAACAAAACAACCAAAAAAAAAAAAAACAAAACAACCAAAAAAAAAAAAAACAAAACAACCAAAAAAAAAAAAAACAAAACAAACAAAAAAAAAAACAAAAAAAAAACAAACCAAAAACAAAACTACTACGGGGGAAAAATGTTTGCTGACTTTGTCTCCTCAGTGCTCAGTATTGTTTTTAAATGCCTCAACAAGTTGTTCTTAGGTGAAAGATAACAGTCTGCCAAGTCTCGAGAGTAAACATTTTGTGTCGGTCCACCCACAATGCATTCAAATAAGAAACTGGAGCTTATTCAGTGTAAAACTCAAGGTTTAACCATCTCATTTTCAACACAGTTCATTCTTCATGGCCTTTCAGATCCATCTCTTCATGCCCGTTCTCAGCCTACTGAAGCTTCCTGACTGCTCTTTCATGTTTGACTTCTGGCTTAATCAGACTTAGGTTATCATTATATTTGTGAACACATCTGATGAAGGTGCCTCTTTTATTACTTACCTGCAGTCTGGTTTTAAACATTAATGTCTTAAATATTGACAGGCTCTATTCTTGTTCCCCAAACTGCAGATTGTTTATATGTTTTTCTTCTAGGTCTATGGACATTAAAAAGCAAACAAATATATATATGTGTGTGCATATATTTGCATCCAGACACTTTTTATATAAAGATCATAGATTTTATTTGTAGATATAAGTGCATATGATATAGATCAATATAAGCAACCCTTGAGCATATATTTTTTTCATGAAGATTTGGCTCTAAAACTGAATACTTCTGAATTATAACAGCACCTGTTGATCTCTTTGTAAACTTACTTAACATCAGAACAGACTTCTGTTGATAATAGACCAGCACAGTGTTTCAGAGCACCATGTACTTGGGGGCCCTTTCCATGTGCAGTTGATAAGTTAGTGGCTGTACCAGGAGGAAGAAGATAGCATAAAAAATAAGAAGAAAAACTTTGTCTCTGATATTATAGAGAAGGAAACAAATAAAGGGTGCAGGTAGTATTGTTCTAGGAGACAGAAAAAAGATATACAGAGATTTCTGATCTCCTGGAAACCAGGGTCAATGCAATTTTTCAGTTCAAAGACCAGGAAAAAGTAATCCAAAGTAGGAAAGAGGCCTTCCGCTGGAAAAGCACATGTGAAGCTCATGATAATATGGGGCTGGAGATGTTGGATTTGAGGCTGACAATAGCTGCCTATGAAGGGAAGAGAAGTTTTGCAGCTGGTATCGCAGAAGTGAGTTTGGCCAGCAGGACACACAGCTGAGGCTGAGATACAGTCTGGAAAGGAGCCTGACCAGGAGCTGTCAGAAGGCCTTGACCATTCTGAGAAGTGTGTGCAGTGGTAAGGGCTGGCCATGTGCTCCCAGTTCTCCCTCCCTGAAGCTACTTTGGTTTCTACCCCTGGACTGCACACAGATCACTAAAGGATAGAAATCTTTAGTGTGGCAAGACAACCAAAAAAATGCACAAGCCTTTATTTCAATGATTTCTCTATCCTTGGAGAAGGACACTTGCTTGGAGATTACCACAGGTTGTACATGTGACTTAAATCCTGTTCCACTTCCAAAGATAGGAGTGCAATATTTTTTCTGGCGACTTCTGAGCTATATAGTTTCTTGGTCTCCATTTCTCAGGAGAAATCTGATAAAGTACCTTGGACAATTTGTCAAAACTTCTACTCTTGTTATCTTTTAGAACCTGAGAAACTGGCCAACATTCAAGGAGTTTGGACTGGCCCAAAGAAGAGAAACTGGTCCAGAAATCAATACCTCTCTCTATTTTGTATATTTATAAGGAATGGATTGAACCTCTTTTCCTGAGGAGAAAACCCACAGTTATTCATTGTATCAATGTCCTTTTAAGTTATTCCCCCACAAGGACTCTCTTGAGATTTTTCAGTATTGTGCAAAAAGCTGTTGATATCTGCTCCTTTTCCTTCTATGTCATGAAAAGGAATATATTGCAGAGGAATCACAAGTAACAGAAGCCAGGCTAATAGAAGAATCAAATTAACAGTCGAGCCAGGCCTGTGTTGCAGGTGAAATAGCAAGATTTGCAGAAGGCAGTCCTTATAAGTGTAAGCCCAGAACAATACACAGGAATCTGATTTTTTTGAGGGGATAATGTTCACAATCTCCAGAAGCAACACCTTGTAAAGTATGGCTGGACCACTAGGTAACTGTGGGGGATATTTAAGCAAGTATTTTTCCTGCTTCCATTAATTTTTCTCATTTTTGCAACCAATACCTTAAATAATACCTTTTTTTTGGCCTTTCACACAGACTGCTGAGATTCCTCAGTTGCTTTCAATATGTCCTTGTATATCCTGGAGACCAGTGGCACTCCATGAACAATTTGTTCACTTGCTTCCAGGTGGTCAAAACTGTCAACTTCGGGGGAGCTTCACTGGACTGTCCGTGACTGAAAGTACAAGGAAGAGCTGCCATTTCAACAGCTGTTTTCTTTTTCTACAAGTAGCATACAGAAAGAGATAGTTAAACCATATGCTGCTTTACAGTTCTGTCTGGAGTAAGCTCCTGATCTTCAAGAGTACCTGCAAACCAGAATTAGTCCTGTTAGTTTTTTCTGCAACACCTAGCTAAATCCTTTAAAACAACTGGATTATCACAGACTTCCGTAGAAATAGCCAATGATTGATTATGGAGAGGGGTCACATTGTAAGGAAAGGTGGGGACAGAGGTAGAAGCAATTCTTGATGGTGTGCTGCTGTCAAAAGTGTATTTGCACTATCTTGCTGTCAAGGCTGTGGGTAAATCAAGACTCAGAAATTGTGTCTCTCAGCAAAATGGGAACAGCACTCTCTGGCTATTACACACTGCTTGCTGTCACCTCTAATAAATGCTTATAAAGTACTTGGGGATCCTCCCATGCAAAATGTTACATATAAGCCACCAAAATTTAATTTTTATTGTGTACTTATTTAAGCTAATGCTAACAGTAAGTAGTGGAAAACTTCAATCTCTGTCTCATAGAGTAGAATAATTGGAAAGAGCTGCTTGGGTAAAATACGTGAAATGTGAAAGAAGTCTGTCTGGAAAGTGTGTTGTGCTCACAGATAGAGAAATTGAATCTGTCATTTATTAGCACTTGTATTTAATCTAATGAGAAAGATCAAGAATACTGCAAGCTGATACAGCCAGAATATTGTCTAAGTATATTACACTGATAACAGTCAGCACTTAAGTTGGATAAAGTATGTAAAGAGATCTGGTATGTACAAGATATGTAAACACCTTACATGCAAATGGTCTTTAGACAACTTTGACATTGAGCAAATGAGCCCAATCAACTTGGAGTTATGAATCTTCTCTGAGCTGGGGTGAGGCACGTACTAACTACACCTCTAGCACCAGTGCTTGAAATAAGTGGATGCAACAAACAGTGCAAAAGAATAAGAGATTGATGACAACTGAGAATATCACTGACTGGCCCTGGCTTAAACGCTGGACCTATAAATTAACACGTGTGCAGGTGCAGTTCTGAACGTGCCTTTGTGCATGTGCGCGTACTTTCAGTGTCTGCCAGACAGAGATCACAGGGAGCTATTGCAGCTCCCTCAAGCCCTGCTTGGCTCTGGCAGTTGTTGAGGAGTTGGTAATTGTTTTCCCAAACTACATACCAGGTGCAGCTCCCTTGGCTCTAGATTGTCATTCACAAAACTGCTCTGGACCCACTTGGGAAGAGCCCACACCTCCTGCGCACACCATCCCAAAGAAAGAGGGCAAGTGAGAACCAGAAAATAAGTACTTTGGTATGGAACAGATATTTATCTTCAGCCTTTGCCAATTCTATCCTTAGCCATTAATATGTGATTGCACTACATTATTTTTAAGATAATTAATTATCACAAATGTAATTAAAAAAAAAATCTGTGTAGGATTTTCTGAACTATATACTTCATTTTTGTAAGCTTTAAGTTTTAATACAGTTTAAGTTTAATGGAGGTACCCGTGAGCCTGGGACTGACTACATAAGAGGGCAGAGATTTTAGGCTGTCTTTCCTCAGCTGGAAGTCCGCAAGCTGAACTTCGGTACGTGCCTACAGGCCGCCCTTTCCCCAGCACACCCACATCCAGCTCATATCATAAAGCACTTTGCATTAGCACATCCTTTATCACATCCAGCACATCAACCACAGCTAATAGGGTTAAGCTGCCGAGGGCATCAGTAGGTGCAGAGCCGCGCGTTACCGACGGCAGCGCGGGCTCAGCGCGCCGGGCTCGGAGCGCCCGCGGGAGCCCCGGGAGCCGCCGCCGCTGCCGCCCGCTCCCCATTCCTGGTGTTCGACTCCCCCTGCAGGGCGAGCCCCTGCGCTCCCCGCCTGCTGCGGGCCTGCTGGCTCCCCGAGCCCACCATTCACCGCCGCGCAGATCGGGGTATCCCGCTGGAAAGGTTCTTAAGGCGTTACACTGTACGTTTATCGCAGGAGCAATCTTAACTTCATCATCGCTTGCTTTCTCTCCTCTTGTTCTGTATTTTAGAGTTTCAGCCCATTTCTTTATGGCTCTCAGGTGCTTCCAGAGATGCTGGTTTCTCTGTTCCTTCCTTTCTGGTACAGCACCCTTCTCATGCACGGCTGCCTCCAGCCCACCCTCCATCATCTCTCTCACCATCACTCTGGCAAAACTGAGGGGCACAAATGATTTTTTTGTCCCTCCATGAAGTCTGATATTTTAATATCTTCAACCTATATCAAAGCCAGAAAATTGTATTTTTTTTCTTGATATGAGTAGTGAGAGAAAAGGGAAATTTTGAAACATCTATTTTCAATCAAAGTAAAAGTTTGGCATCCAAGTGCAGCTTATTTCAAATGCTTTGCTTTGTTTGGATTTTTTTGTATTAAACTGCATTTCCCCATAATATTGTATTGCCCCATGGGAGGAATATTCTGCTGTTTAATGCCACATCTTGCCTATGGAGTAGTCTTACGGGCTGAACATCTTTCACAAAGAGTCCAGAGTTGTCCAACTTCCTCCCCACGCTTGCAGCTTGCTTCAATGCCTCAGAAGAAGAAGATGGTTGTCCCTCAGGCACCTGGCAGAGGACAGCTGCACGATGAGGACAAGAGCCTGATCTGCTGTCCTCTGAAGACAGCATAGAAATACAGAAATGCTAGGCCATGGCTTTGGTGAATTGATTGAAACCTAGATGCTTTAAATGAACTAAAATCCCTGACTTATTCTGCTTTGGTTTCAGAGATCACTTAAACTTAGTAGACAACATGTTTTCTTCCCAAAAATTCATTCAAGTGGATTACTCCCAAGTGTTTTCTCCTCCTCATCCTACCAAATGTCAGCCTCAGCCCTGGACAGAGGCAAGTCAGCAGTGAAGAGGGATGTGGGGATGTTTCCCATTGATGGTCCCTTGGGGGAGCACAGTCCTGAGCTCAGCCACCACCCCTACCAGGCCGCTTAGGCTGGGAAGGGGCTGAGCTGGCATCTGGATTGGGCTGATGGACCTGCAGCAAAGTCTGTGCAGGGATCAAGAAGAACTCTCTGCCTGGAAATGAATGCCAAAAGCTGCCTGTCCCCAGCCCTCTCCTGAGGTCCCCCAGCCAGCCCCACCTCTCTTTGCAGGGCACAGCCTGGCTGGCAGGGTTACACACACATGGGCCAGCCATGCTTTCCTAGCTCTGCACACACAAGTTGCAAGTCCAGTCCTCTATTAAATGCTTTCAAAAAAACCCCACCTCTTAACAGCATAGTTTCAATGGGTCTGTCCAAGAAGGATTTCAGCTCAATTCATGTTGCTGATAAACAGCATAAACAGGGATGAGCATTTGTAAATCTACTGCACAACATCAAATGAGTCAAAGGAGAAACATGGCTGAGTAAATTTAATACACTGATAAATTCTTTGGTCCAAGGTCCTTGCCTATATTTCAGGTACATGAGTAATACCACCTATTATCTCTAGAGCCACTGAAAAATGAATGCAGGCAAAACAAGATTTCCATGGTTCAACTGGTTAATCAAGGGTTCCCTAATACACAGAGCTGTTTTCAGCACTTGAGTATCATCTCAGCAGTAATAAATTTTACAAGACAGCTCCTTCAAGCATTTATGGTTTTCAATTTACAAAAGACTTCATAAATATGAATACATTCACTATAAGAAATGCTGCTGTGAAGTAGCCATTATTCATATTGCATAGAGGGACAGGCTAATGCATAGTAAAGTTTACCAACCTGCCAGCTCTTATTTTCCCTGAGCTGAACTAGTGCCCAGGAAACCAGATTCCTTGGTCTTTATTGAAATATGGGACCATGTGCACCATATTCACTCTCTTTTTTTATGGGGAGAAAAAGGGCAGCAAGAGACTGTGGGGGTCCTAAGGGGTCTCTGTGATCTGGCACTGACCTCACCATTCTGGGGCTTCATGTTTCCTCAAGCAGTGCCTGGGTTCTTGGCCTTTCCCAGCCTCCTTACAGCATCTGTGTCCAGCCTCATTCCTTGGGTGGCTAACTTGAGCTGTGGAGTTCCTTGGAGAACAGTCACTGTTTTAAAAATGGCTGGCAAATTAATGTCTCAATGAAGATCAGAAACCCAAAGTAATCCATTCAGTGTATAGCAATATGTTAGTTTATTCAGAGATACTTTTGTTAGACAAGTTCAAATTTTGTTTCTACTAATGAACACAGCAGTGACAGTGAGAGCCATATCCCAGAGAGCTTGCAGCAGGTGTTCTTGTTTCAATTATATATATATAAAATATACCTGTTTGGACCAGTTCTAATACATAGGGGAATCACTAACCATGCCAGAATCAGTAACCAGCAGTCTCTCTTGAAAATGTCATTGGTATGAAAAGTAAGATATCTTTGATGTTTTAAATAGCAGGTCACCCTCTCAGCATTTCTGACTTTTGCATCTTTTAATTCCTTTAATCCTGATTATTATTATTACTGCTATTGTTATGGTTATTAACTATTTCACTTAATTATATCATGCTTATTTTTTCCTCCTCAAGAGTCCTGTTATAGATATTTCAGGACTGACCTTTGGTACTACAGAAACTGACCATTTCTTCTTTCATCTGATGAAATTTGAATGCACTCTTGCACATTTCTCTTCAAATGTAAGTAGCAGGGCTATGGTGCACTATTTCATAATTTTGTATGTTGAAAAGTTAGGCATGTCTTTGAAATCAGTTGAACATAATCAAGGTACAATCAATTGAAATAGGACACTTTTTCTCACCTGCTTTTATAAGGTGAGATGTTTGGGGCAGGATGAATCACTTCAGATGATTCTATGCAAAAATATGATCAGCACTTTCTGAAACCAATACAAAAAATGTTCCATGTAATGATGAGACTCACAGTTACTTTAAAGAAATTGATAGAGACACCTGTACATAACTTTTACCTGACAGCAAATATGTGTGAAACTCCAGACCTGAGTGGAGATGGAAACCAGCAAAGATCTCACATAGGAGAGCACCTCTGTTTACTTCTGTGCTCTCAGCTCTTGCTGTGTAAGAGGCACCACTGTAAAAGCACAGGATCATCTGAATTACTGTAATGCTTGTAAAATGTGAGTGTATAATAAAAGCCACAACCTAACCTACAGGCAACTCAAAAATATTTTCAATAGTATTTACAGTTTTACAGTTTTCCTTAACCCTAGATACTCAATTCTGCAACCGGGAAAAACACACTTTGACTGCACAGACACAGAACAGAGTTTTAACTGCAGAGGGCATGAAAGAGCTACTGAAGAGCAGTGTTTTACTTCCAAGGCATTATTACCTGCAACATAATTTTTTACAAGTTTAATTTTTTTTCCACACTGAATATCTACAATATGGCATTTTTGTCCCAAAAGATCCTCTGAGGATCCATCTGAATACTTTCTTGTGTAAAAATACAAACCTAATAAAGAACATAAATTATTGGATTAATTCTAAAGGGTATTTCTTTATGATAATAATGGACTAGAAATCATTCTGTTATCCTCACTGAATCTAGCGGATGTCTCTTTTTACTGAGATTTTTTTTCCCATTTTACTTCACATTCAAAACAGGGTTTTTTAAAAAAAATTTTGCATACAAGATTGGAAGTGTAGGCTGAAATTACATTCACCTGTTACATTCACTTAGTGCCATTATGCCCAGTCATTCATTAATGCTCACTTGAGTCACAGACCACATCTATCACAGAGCAGTACAGGTAATATTTTCTAGGGCTTTTTTTCTGATGCTTCTAAGGTTTTTATCAAATCTGGCTTAAAATTCATAAAAAATTAAAAATAAAATAAAGAAAAAGACCTGAGATTTTCACTAAAGTACAAAATAGCATTCAAAAAACCCCACTTGAATATTCATAATTTGAACACAGAATTGTTCAAATTCCCATTTTGTCTGTAATTTAGGGTTTTCCGGAAAGATGAAACAAATTATACTCAGTGTGTGTTTTGAGAGGAATGAAAAAGGTCTTCAAAAACCACAACCAAAAACTCAGCCTAAGGCAGATAGATGTTGGCAGGAGCCATCCCAGACGATAACAAATGCTTTGCCATCCTCCACCCACACAACCTGATTAGCATGAATCCCCATTTTTCCATTAGCCCACATGCTAAGGGTGTTTTCCAGCCACCTCTTGAAGGTTAGTTGCATCTTTGTTTTTCACTTTGTAGCTGACACCATGCTCAGAGTTTTTTCATCCCATCTCAACACCTTAGGTTATCACTGCTGGGAATCAGAGAAGATGGAGAGAAAAATATTATCCCTTCCTCTGCCATCTGCAGTATTTGTTGATAGTTAACTTGGGGAAGATTTGGGATAAAATATTGATGGACACCAGCAGAGGGTGCATTGCTGCCACTGTAATGACCATTTTTATAGTTACTGTAAGTAACTATAAGTAACCATGGTGCAGCAAAGCTTTGGACAAATCTTGCACATTCCAAGGCTGGGGAGCTGCCTTCACAAAGGTGCACAATCGGAAGCAGGATTAAAGACCAAAGTCGGTGAAGCCAGCTGCTTTAAGGATTAAGAAAAAACCAAACAACCAAAGAGAAGTAATGTGTATTTTCTGCTGTGCACTCAAGGCATTTTGCAGCTTTTCTTGAAATATCTATCATAAAAGTACTTCTTTGATCTGCTGTAAGCAGCCACTCCCAGAAGGGGTGAGAGACACCTCGTTTCCTTCCTTCCTTTTCTTATCCTGACCTACCAGTCTGGAATGCAGTTCACCTCTGAGCATTTTCAGATTTATCATTTTTAGAGAGGTTTGCATGTCACAACACACAACCAGGCTTACTTTACTGCTCACAAAGACTGCACATGACAGCCAAAGAGAGGAGCCACATCCAGTGTCTGACTGTCCCAAACTTCACCCATGTATATACGCCCTCGTCTGCCGAAGGGGCACAACAGTGCTAGAATTACAAATACTTATCTTGCCCTCGACATAGGCAGGACCTGAAACTGCAAAGTTAAGAAAATAGCACCCCAAGGTTGAGTCTACATTTAGGCAAATCTGTGATTCTATTGCCTCCAGCATGCCCCTTTGCAGCAGGAATCACAATGTACCTTCTCCCCCAAAGGCATCCCACCTGGTGACTCTGTTGTGAACTAGCCACTTTTTGCAGGGTTAGTTTGTCACAATACGACGCAGAAATGAAGGCACAGAACTCAGTGAGCTCGAAGGCAGGAAAAAGAGAGAAAAAGTTTATTTGCCACTTAGGTTTTATAGTTTTCCAGGGATTACCCCTGGATTGGATGGAGAAGTTACCACCTCTCCATCCACACTGTTGGAGACAAAAGTCCATCAAATGTGTCTCCTTGAGAAAGGAATGTAAACATAGATTATTTTCCTACAGAGTCCTTGAAAGGACTCCAACCTATAAACATACAAAAAAACCCCTCAGAAAATCAGAAGATTTTAGAAACTCTGAGAAGGCTTTAGAAATGTGGGTGACATTAGTTTCCAGACAGGTAACAGTTTTTCAACTTCCTTGTCTGAATTTCTACACAGCAGCACAGCCCTAAATGCTTGCACACAGGGGAGAGGGACAAAATACAGTGCCCAAGAGAGGCCAAGTCTTTTTCTAGTCCTGCAAAAAGTCATCCTTTTAGGCTTATTGTGCTGTCATTCGATTCAGAGTGAGTACTCAGAGAGATTTTAAATTCTGAATTGACCTTCAAAAGTGTCCCTATAACCCCACGTATCACAGGCCTGTGGGTGCTTAAACTGGAGTCACAACTAAATTCCAAAACATAGGAGGCATTAATTAAGACCATAATGTTCCCTACCAAATGGCAAGGGAGTTGAGCACAGCATAAATACACACTTAGAAGTGCAGCACAATAAAATGATGATGATAAAAATAATAAGCCCCTAGCATAACCAGCATGGTTATGCGTGAGTTAGCTGAAGATGGCCGGAGGGAGGAGATGCCGTACATTTTCGAGTGCACTACAAGGAAATTTCAATCCCACTGACTTCAGTGGGGCTTCAGTGAGGCCACGTCTCTGCTGTGGAAAGGAACTGCTTAACACAGCATCGTGGGGTTCCTTGCTTTTTGTCTCTGAGCAACTCCTGGCAAAACCACTGGTTACTAAGTGAAAACATACTTTTTCCAATCACCAGAACTGTACGCCATACCTGGATTTAGCTTTTTTTTCTTTCACTTTTTGTTGTTGCTGCCATTCTGATAGATTTGCAAATCTGGCTCCTTGACTAGGTGCTGACTTTACAAACCCTACTTAGGCTACTGAAGCAGGGGAAGGGGGGGTTTCTCCTTGGGGTGGATTATTTCCCCTCAGTGGGATGGCTCTGCTTACAGCTTGACTCCAGCAAATCGGCGGCACTGAGTGTCAGCCCAGCAGCTGCCATGCAGGAGGTCTGTCCCTCCGGGCAGCTGCTGCTCATCTGCCGGCAGCTGGCAGCGGAAGTGACATCTGTTTTCAGTCCCAGCTGTGAGCAGCATGGAGGTGCCAAAGCCCAAACGCCTCAGTTCTCGATCCAGGAGCGAGGAAGGGTTTCTGATGCCAGACCACGGCCTGGCTTGCAAGGGAAGGGAGCGGGGGGGATCATCTCTTTCTACGATGGTGGGCTGGGAGGAATGGAAAAAGAATGACAAATATGGAGAGAAAGAATAAGCAACAGAAGTAGAGGAAAGGATGGGGAAAGAGCACAGGAACGGCTGAAATGAAAAGGAAATATAAAATTTGAAGTGACCAATCTGAGGCACAAAAACAAAAGGAAGGAGGCAGAGTAATGAAAGAGGCGGAGAAGCAACGACAAACAACTACCCAAGAGAGACAGTTATCTAAAATGGCTGCTGAAGGGAAAAATGCCTTATTGAGCTTCCATCTGAAGTGCTACTGAACCTGGAAAGCATCCCTGCCCGCAGCCCTTAGCCTATGGTGCCATTCAAGGGATCTCCCCTGCAGGTTTTGCCATCTGGTGGAGCTCCGGTATATTCTCCCTTGCCTCCTTGCTTCTCTACGCTATTTAAATTCACATCACTTTTTTCTTGTCCAAGTCTCTTGCTCTCTCATTTATCTTTGTAACTGTGTTATAATTCAGTGTTGTGGCATTTTAACTGAATTATAGTTTTAGCTTCTGAGACAGGAATAGGTGCAGAATGAAGGACAAGATCAATTTAAACCTAGATATTGGAAGCATATTTAAATTAACCTTGGAATAAATATATTAAGAAATGCCACTTTGATCCCTAGGTTGTGTATGCAAGAGAAGTGACTTTATTCTATCATGAAAAGTATTTTCAAAGTTGGGACTGTTTCCTCAGTACAGGTGCTAAAATTGTGTTTTTTAGATCTCTAAACTAATTGAGTATTCCTGGAAGAAATAATGAAGGAAAATGTATATTTAACAAGTGCTTTACAGCCCTGTCACTCAAAATGAACCTACACTGGGAAAAAATGCGGTGTCAGTGACTGCTTCTTTTCCTTGGTGCTTGCCAGAAGCACAAGAAAAACTGAATTCTGGTATATAAATGGCCTGGGAAATGGGCTGAGGGAGACAGGTGTCATAAAAAATTACATCTGAAGTTGAAAGTGCAGGCATCGGGGCACAAAGATTTGAACCCATTTTCACACTTTGCCTTTGGTATCTCACTGTAGACATCCAGAGCAGGGAATTAGTCATTGAACTGTGTGCCTTTTCAGGCACAAATTATTCAAAATAAGGTACTAAAGAATAGATTGATTGAGTTGGGCAGGAATAATTTTGTCCCAAAATCTGGCCTATAGGAACACTGTTAACATAAGCCTATTCCTGAACCCTTCCTCAACAGCAATGAAGGGATTTTCTGCACAATGGTGGATGCTTGATAAGATGAACTAGAATTTTTCAGATCAAAGTTATGGATGAAGAGGAAGGAGATATAAAAGAAAAGAAAACTTTTGCATGCCTCAAAGTAAATGTGCTCTTCTTCAGAAATAAAAGTCAAACAAAAAACAGTGAGAAGTGGTAAATGTCCAAGACAGGGAGAACAGAGCAACCAAAGTATGACCTTTCTCTGGTGGAATGAACTACAGACAGGAAAAGTTGCTGTATCTTCAGAAATTGCCAAGCATTAATTGGAAACTTTATGTCTGTGGAAGCTTCTCTTCGGATGGCACCTAGAAGAGCTTTGTGGAGATGATGAAACTTTGGTGTCACATAGAAACACAAATTTTAATATACCAAAGGCTCCATGGCATCCTGAAAAATTTTGTTCTGCAGCCTACATTATTAAGATGAGCTCAACCAAAGTTGATGCTATTATGCCACTGATTACAATAGGTATCATCTCACTTCCTTTCTCTTTGCTTTTTGGCATAGTGTTGGGATGTTGGGTTTTTTTGGTTTTTTTTTTTTGTTTATAATGCCACCGTCTTCTATGCTTTTCATTTCTTCCTTCTTCAGAGGACCATCAAGCCATTTTTTTTCCATTCTAGGTTGTCTGAAAAGCTAAAGAAAAATCTGAATAAACAGAACATCCTCTACCTAACTGATTGAAGACAAACTAATACAGTTTTCAGATTTTGCATGAAGTGCCTTAGTTTCAGTATACAAATCTGATTCACTCATCTTTGCAGTTTTGAAAAGCATTTCTAGGGCTACATTCTGCATTCACTCTTCTGATGAACACTACCCAAGGAATACTAATTAGAGTGCTTGAGAAGTAAGGTAAGTAAGGCTGGCAGAGTCTGAGCTTCTATTTACTTTCTGTTATCTCTGTCCAAATGTTCAAAGCAATATGGGTGGCGACTGATTCACTAGTTAAATTGAAAACAGCATGTGTGCACAAAAGACTGCCAAGTTTCTCATGTATACTGTTATTTGTGAGAAGCTATGCACAGACAAATAACAATCAGCCAGTTTCTTAATTTCATTTTATATCTTTATTCCCATTGTAAGTACTAACAATCACCCAAAAACCATTTAAATTTGGTTTGGATACACAATAGCATTAATCACAGTCTAGTTTCTTTTTTTTTTTTAACTGCAGTTTTAGTATTTTGTGATCTGTTTTAGTAGTTCTGTTGTTGGTGTATTTGCTTCCAGCAAAATGAACTTCTCAGTGTTTGTAGATTATTTTTAAAAGATTGCTGAAGATTAAAAAGCCATAATGCAATGATTAACAGTACATTAATAAAGCTAATTATCTTTCATTTAGGATTAGTACTAAGTATATTGGATGACCCAAAACTTACTTTTTCTTGTGTATTGTCTGTTCTCTTTTCAAAATAAATCCATAACCAACTCTAATATATATTTTTTATTACAGCAGTTCATTGCGGTATCATTTTTAATTGGATTGAAATTCTCTTGGGAGAATGAAGTAAGTAAAACAACCCTAAAAAATAAAAGCTCTGTTTAAGCCAATGATGTTGCACACAAACCAATGTTAATGAAGTTATCACAATGTGTAAATTAGAGTGGATAGAAAACATGAAGGATTTTCTAAATTCACCTTATTATTTGGGGAAAACACATCACAGATTGCATTTTAGTCTTCAAGCAAACAAGAATAACAAAATATAGTCAAAGAGACATCTTTCATCATGTCTTTTAAAAGCCTGTGGGACAAATTCCTTCATCAAATTTATTAATGTAAAAGCACATTCAGAAAACTTATTTGTGAGAGCTGTCCTGTTAAATTATGAATACCAGTAATAAATTCTTTAGTTCTTCATTTATTTGTGTGCTCTGCATTTGAACAGGCATGAATATATATATGAATAAAATATGCCTATTGTATAGCCATACACAGAGCTAATATGAATGCTTATGTTGTACAATGTCAGAAAAGGACAAATAATTAATCAAAGTAGAGAGAAGAAAGAAGAGAAGAAAGCAGATGAAGCACAAGAACTTTGTTAGTTATCTTTGCATGCCTTGTGTGCAAGAAAATGTCTCCTTTGGATATAGAACCGTCAGCTAACACCTCTTTATTTTATAGTGCAATGAAAGAACTTTGGGACCAAGATCAGCTTCTAAAAAGGATTTAAACCAGAGATATAAATAGTCATGTGAAGGGAAAAAGGAAAAAGACCAAGCAGGGAGCTTGTTATCCTAAGTTTTGTCTGAGCACCAGAGGGAGTAGAACATGGTGGGAGTAAGGGGAGCTGTTTTTAGAGGGAAACTTGCTGCACTGACAGTGACAGACTGAATCAGGAACTCATTGGACACTTCAGGTGGGGATACTTCTCCAAGACCTTATTCCAGCCATATCAAGTATGTAAGACACTAACCTAGCCCCCTCACAAATTGCAGGAGAGAGAAAATTCCTGATGCATAGGGAAAAACTGATGTGTATGATTTCAGGGACATTGCTTGTATTGCTCTTAGTGGTTGTGATACTTGGAGATACTCCATATAATAAACATTCACCATTTCATCTTCCATGGTCCACACTTGACTACCAATGCAGTGTATCTCTGAATTCATAACGCTTGCTCTCCTTACTGCTATTTACTAAATACATCTGCTAACCAGCAAGAGATGAAAATTGTATTGTATATGAATGAACAGACCCTTCCTATTTCAGTGGAGCTACAGGAGCTCTGAATGATGGCACATGAGCACTGGAAAAAGTGTAGCACCAAAGAGGCTACAGCCAGAGCATACTGCATCTGGAAAACTGGGGTTAGCACCTCATTGTACCCATGCATATCCTTTCTTTGATTTGAGATTACCTTCATTCCACGGAGAACCTTTCCAACACTTCCTGCAGTATGCATTTCTCTTGATGTCAGGAAAGCTACACTCTGTAAGGAACTCTACATTCACTAATAGGTATTACAGCAGCAATTTTTACATTATTTCACGTAAAGTAGATGAGCTGTGCTTTAGGATTAGTTTATCTGAAATAAAACTTAAGTTATGTCCTAGAGTACAACACACATAGTTAAAGACATTTCTGCATGAATGCTTTGGTGTCTTCTGTGCACCTTTCAAAATTATCAGTACCTAAAAAAAACATTTCAGTATCATTCCACACAGTATATATCCAGTGTATTCCAGAATTATTTTATTTCCTTTTATACTCTATACATAATATTAGACTTGTATTTTAAATGTCAAAAATACGTTGTTAAAGGATCTTAATAAAAGGCATAAATCCAGAGTTTTCAACAAAGAATAAAATGGCTTAAGACCTTTGGTAAACAGATGATGAAAAACTAACATTTCCAAAAGCTACATATGATTTATGGTCTTATGCTACCAACAGCTGGCCAATCAGCTCCGGGTTTCTGTCCTTTATTAATGCCATGATAAGAGCAGCAGCAGAATTTACTGTCTCCTGAAGCAGCAAAGGATCCTGGAACAAAAAGAAAAGGAAAAAAAGAGGGAGTAGGAAAAACAATATATTTACAAAAGTGAAAAAAGTAAATATTTATAATAAATTTTCAATTATGCCAAATTACCATATGATTGCTGAAGAAACAAAGCTCTTTATTAGAAGAAGAACTTCTAATACTTTTAAGTAAGCATAATTTCAAATAACCATTTTCTCCAATCTCCTTGATGCAAACCTGCTAGAATTCCATCTACTCAGAGACCACCAAAAGATTCTGTCACTGGCTTCCTAACTGAATTTTAAAATCTGAAAAGCAGTAAAACTTTTGGGGTTGAAAACACGGAACAAAATACAGGACTTCATCGACTACCATAGTTAAAAACCGGCAACTTTAAGCACCTACTGAATCCTATCTCTAGTTTACCAACTACTTGAATTCACAAAGGCATCTAAGCACTGGGATTTCAATGGTTTAGGCTGATTTCTGTATCAAATAACTTCAAAAATTAGTCTGGTTTTGATAGGCAAGTATAGAAACCAACACAGTAAAGAGCAATAAAATGAGACATTGGTTCTGTGCTTGAGCACTCCAGCTCACCTTTGAAACATTCTTTTGTCTAATTACTAAGTATTCTTAATTGTATGGATTACAAAAGGTTGGCCTCTTGCTACCAGTAAGATTTCCATTTGTGCACTGGGAAAATAGCAATAGGTGTAGTCAGGAATGGAGACATCCCTGGAGCAAGAAATAGGAGAGAACAATTTCTGTGAAGCAACAGAGAAAAAGAAAGGTCTACAAAACTCTGGAGCAAGGAGAATCTACAAAGAGGAATCGTGAGCTGTTCTCCATAGCCATGATGGATAAAACAATGGGTTTTTTCTATCCATTTATTCCATTTATTCCATGATGGAAACAATAGGTAAGGATTACTATACAATGAAAGAGATTATTGGACAGATCAAAGAAACTCATCATGAGGGTCCTATAACATGACATTCACATCCATGTAAAATGTGATACAGATAGAGCTTCCTGCCTGGTGTAGGATGATGGAGCAGTTTGACTCTACATCTTTTCACCTCTTTTTCTAAGATGCTGCACAAAGAAGAATTTGTAGAGAACACATAAGAAATTTGGACTAATGGACAAAGAAGAAATCATTTCCACAACTTATACAAAAACACAATATCAAAACTTGCTTTTTAATAAATACGGCAACAGGACAAGGGGCATGGCTTTAAAATAGAGTCAATTCAGACTAGATATAGAGAAGTAAGTATTTATGATGGGCAGGTTAAAGAGTAGGACAGGTTTCCCAGAGAGGTGGTGGATGCCCCATCCCTTGAAACATTCAAGGTCAGGTTGGACGGAGCTCTGTGCAACCTGAACTAGTTGAAGATGTTCCTGCTTACTACAGGGTGGTTGGAGTAGGCAAACTAACCTTTAAAGGACCAAAACTATTCTATGATTCTATGATAATGCTCTTATTAACTTTGTTACTTAGATAAATGAAATTAAACATGCAAGAGAGGTAACTGGATCGAATTAGAAATAGCTAGTGTATAACTGATTTATCATTCCTGAAAAAATGATTTTTTATTTGCCTAGAATTTTGTCCTAAATATAATCAAATAAATAAATTACAATTTGTAATAACAAATTCAAGATATCTATTCCAATATACAAAATTATTTATTAGAGTTCTAAAAAACTTTGGTAGAATAGAAATGTTGTTCACTGAGTGACACCTTCTGAGTCAAGCAAGGAGTGCAGAAGTCTACTGAGGTCCTGTTCCTTCAGAACCTTTTGTCATGGACCAAGGTTGCAAAAGCAAACTCAAAATTCACTGCTTTGGTTCAGCAGGGCATTCACTCCCTCATTTGCCATGGGTATAAACTGCTGGATGAAGTACAAGGAGAGTGGAGGTTTTGCACACACCCACTCAGATGGCAAACACCATAGTTGCTTTCAAAATCGAGCAACACAGTTCTTGCTGTTCAGCAATGCCAAATCTCCTTGTGCCCTTCATCACTTTTTGTTCAGTTTATCTCAAGAAGCACTTCACAATTACAGGCACTCTCTTCCAAATGGGCTTCCAGCCATATCTGAAGTTGGCTGGAGGTGTATAGTATTTTTTTTTTCCATTTCACAGAAAGAAATAAAATACACCTGGCCAGGAATGCTCTTAATGTTTCTCCCAATAAATCTTTCCACATCCTCTGTTGGTTACTGGATTCGGTACACATTCCTTTGCAGTAATAAATTATTCAAGTTTCTGAACATAAAAGGAAGCAAGAGAAAGAAATTTAACTTTCACAGGAGAGATTGAAAGTGACACCATAAGATTCCTTTAGACTAAAAAAAGCCTTTTCTAAAGCTAAACCTAAGGCTCCAGTGCTAATTTCCATGTTCTGAAGGGAAGACATGCAAAGAATTATGAGCAGTATTTGTAAGGCAGGCAATGTGACAAAGTAATGTATACAAAAACCTGCATGCAGAAGTGGTAGAAAAAACACTGAAACTGACTGCTGAAATAAAATTGGTTCAAAACCAGAAACATAGTAAGTAAGCAGCACAAAAGCACAAACTGCAAGCTTTAAAGTTATTTCATTTCTAATAATCTGATTATTAATACTATCATTATAACTCTTTGGGAAACCTATTGGCCTCTGTGTAGGATTGGTCACTGTAGGTCTGTTTTTTTGGAAATAACCAGAAGTGCTTTTCTTTAAGGGAATATAATCATCCCATTCAGGCTAACAACTGTAATAGAAAATATATTCTTATTCTAAGTACAGTTCCAGTTGACAGTTTAACTACCACGTGAAGTTCATACTGAGGATTTCAATAAGGCAATCCTTTAAAATATTTATCACAGGTGTTACTAATTTTAGACTTTTGCTGATGATCCTTCCCAGTAACATTATCCCATTCTGTTCACCCATTCACTGAAGAGAGTCCAGCACCTGGGCCCAGGAGCCAGCCTCTGAGTGCAGGAGAAATCAGTGCCACAGAGGTCAAGTATGCACTGACTTTAATTTGCTTTACTCTCACAGCCAGCCACATCTTACTGGAAGGAGGTAGTAAATAACATGATGAACTGGACTCCTCCAGGAATTTCAGTTTGTTTATCCTGTATCTTTCTGAGAATCAAGACTCACTCTGATGACAGGAATCATTATTATAGTATTTGATGGTCAGTGTCTGGGCATAATTTAAAACTTTTGTTGATTGTTTCTAGTCATTATCACAACCATGCCACTCCTCTCCTCCCCTGCCCAAAAACAAAAACAAAAACAACACAAAACAAAAAACCAGAAAAAAAATTAGCAACTGAAAGGTAACACATTTTCCAAAGTGTAGGCATAACAATGACTTATGCAATAGCTAAATTGTGTATTAGGTATTCTTTCTCTCTTCCAAATCCTGCTAGGACTTTATTTTATTTTAGGCCATTACTCTGCTGAAAGTAGGTATTTTCAATGTAATTTGAACACCAGAGGTTTATCTAAAGAATATTAAAAAGAAATAAAATGACAGGATTCAACAACAACCCAGGAAAGGAAAAAAACCTTTGGGTCTTTATTAATTTAAACAAACAAGCGAACACTTCAAGTCCCCTGACTATGCCCTTAAAACACCCATTGGTTTTGACACTGCAATGTTATTTCTGGCAACAATGCTGATTACAGCTGATAGTTCCTGCAGGAAAGCTTCAATAAGGATGCCAGGACAAACTTAATCTACCACACCTAACACCATTGCACATACAGGCCTCCAAACTTCTTTTATATTCAATGGCATAGCACTAAATCTTTCAAAAATCTCATTATTAGTTGCAGGAAGTCAAATAATCAAGAAGAACCATGTCTTCACTTGTTTAATTGCCTGACGTGTTTGCCTATATTGTAACCACGATAAAATCCAGGATGTCAGAACAGCAGGATCAATACAAATCCTCAAGCAGCCACAAGAGCTCTCACACGTTACTGCCTACCAGCTGCTCAACACTGCAAATTCCAGGCACAGAACATCCTCCAGCAAGCCAGTCACTGAGTGCTCAGCCCTGCACACACCAGACTGATCAAACAGGGATAGTTCTTTTCTTATTAACAAAATTCTTAAAAAAGACTGTGACCTTTAAAGAAGACTTGGAGGCAGTAATGACTTTAATGGATTAATAACTGAAGTTCCACACGATCAACTGGTGTGCCATGAACCACCCCCAAACCATTGTGATATTCACTGTCTATTCATTTCATCTAGTTGATTTAAATGATTCTCCTGTAAAAAGAAAAAAACAACCCCCCCAACATTTCTTGGCCATTAATAAGTAGAATTTTTTATTGTTTGAACAGATTATTAACTACACTTATAAGCTAAAACCCAAACTTTTACCACTTTATATTTATGTACTTTGGAAAAGAAAGTATTCAGAAACACTGCCAATGTTACAAACCATAAATCCACATAACAGCACTTTGATTCCAAAATAAAATATCTACTTTGTCTGTTATTAAATAGTAAAAATATCCCAACGTAACCATATTGTGTGATGGCTGTAACTCATACTCGGAATTTATTTGATGTAGAGTTTCTGACTGTAGGGGTTCTTTGGTCTGCAGACTAAGACTGGGAATGGCTACAGGGACAGAGTTAAAGTTGTGTTTGGAATATGTAATCTGATATTTTATAAATGTGCATTTATTTAAGAAACTGTGAGGACATCTGAATATTTACTGACATTTCCCTTACAATTAATTTCCTTGCTCCAATCTGTTTAGGATTTATTTTTTTCCCAATTGGAACTTCTCATATATGCATTTCACTTTATATATGTACTAGTTCAGTTTAAGAATAGTTTGAGTAACACACCTACTCTTTCCAGCTCAAAAAAAGAAACCCTCTGCAGGTACTACCACTTTCTTGTACTGCCAAAAGAATAAAATAAAAATAATTTTAAAATAATTTAAAAAATAAAAATAAAAATAAAAATAAAAATAAAAATAAAAATAAAAATAAAAATAAAAATAAAAACTAATAGAACTGCTATGTTCCCTTATTTGCACTCCATCCTGCTGTAATATTATTTGACTTTACATTAAATAAAGTTATTTAAAATTAATATAATTGTATAGTCCTGATCATATGGCTGACAAAAAGCCTGAAAACGGGATTTAAAGACCTTGCTAAACTTAGGCAATATCAGTACTAACACAGTTCTGTTTGTACCAGGAACAAAAAGAGGGCCGGAGCATGTGCTGGCAAGCCAGCACACTCCTGCCCTTGCTGTTCCATTGTAAGCCTGCTCCCTGGCACAGTTTTTGCTCCTGACAGCTAACATGTTTCCAGACAATGGCTGGGCATGGTTCAGGGGACAGCACAGGCCAAGGAATGCTCCCAAGGGACAGGCTGAATGAGGCCACCCTCTTTTGGGAAGCGAGCATGTAGCCATATGGAGATGAGGCATGCTGAGCCTTTTAGCCCTAGGACAAGAGAACAATCCCTGGCTTGTTTTACTTACCAGTATGGATACAGCCTATATATCACTGGGAAGTGACACTTGAGCCTTTCTGTCCCTACCAGATGCATCAAGAATATTTAGAACCACAATCAAATAGCACCCCCCAGACTGACGCACAAATTCCATGTTGCTACCGCAAAAGCACAGTCATTTAAAAAATAAAAACTAACTACTCTGTAGACACCTTTTCACCCTAAAACAGAGGAGAGAGGGATGAAGCACACTAGAGGACAGTAACCATGCTGTACTGCAGACTCTTGCCTCCTTAGTGAAAAAGACTGGAGCCAACAGAAGGAACTCATGCCCACTATTCCTTTTCTCGGTGTGGATATGGGTGCACACCAGGTACACCAGGAGACACGGGCAGGAAAATGCTGAAATGGTGTTTGTTCTGGGAGACATCTTGCAAAAGACTATGTTGGCAGTACAAGAGGAGCTGCTGTTAATTTACAACTCCACAGAGTGCTGCAATTTATACTAAGCCTATACCAGGTCCCTCCAAAACTCACCTGACATCACACACTGAGTGTTTCATTTGCTTTCAGAGAAACTGAGTGGAGAATCTTGCCTCAAAAACCTCAATACTTGAGATTTTCTTCTTCAATTAATACTTTTAATTGAAACACTTGCTCTGAAGAGGGACTGAAGTTCTTCCACTACTAGAAATCAATGACCTAACATGATTTGTTGTTTATTCACACCATGAGGAATTCATCAGTAGATTCACAAAGAAGCATTTTTTCCCCCTCAAGATATGTACTGGCATGCATCTACGTATTAAAGCAACCTCCATTTCTGTAATAGTACAAATTAATTTGAGGTCTTCTTTCTTCTTAAAATGCTTCCAGATTTTTAATCCGTGTGCCAAAGGATCTATTGATAAGTGTAATCTCATACATGATATCAATGCAACAATTTACCTCAATAAGAAGATAGCTATGCAGATCATTCTAAAAGATAAGAAAAGTATTTCTCTGAATATTTTTAGGTTTTCTTTCAAGTAATACATAAGTAATTAAGGTAGCACTTGAGTTAAGATAGGTAGCTGGGTTCAAAATTACTTGAGCAGGTTAATATTTGAACCTCTGTACACACAGCCTTCCTTTCCAAACTAAGAAAATGCAATCAATTTTTCATTAGTGTATACTCCTCAAAATATAAATAATCTTGAAATCTAAGTACTGAGGATGCAATGAGGATTGAAAAAAAGTGATGTGGCACTAGAAGAACCAAGCTGTCACTGCGCTAATGTACTTTAGAAGACCACTTAATTAGTGAACTCCGATAGATCTGAGTTAATTCCCTGCATTTAAATGGTCATACATTTATGCTAATCAAGCCAACCCTAGATATATTGTGTGTAAATACATGAAACTGTATGGTAACTCCCTCCTGTACTTTTAATCAGCCATGCTTCTTATAGTTTATACAAAGAAAATGGAGAGCCATCAACATTTAAAATTACTGTGAGCATCTACTGAGAACAAACAAATATTTTAAGTCTTCTGGAGTCTGTGAGGATTAAGTCTCTAGTGCTTTTCCTTTTATCTTTTCATGTAAGATTCACAGAGTTAAACCCGAAGGTAAACATCACTCTTCTGTTAAAAAAAGTCCTACAAAACAGTACAAACAAACAAACAAACAAAAATAGGATTTCTTTTCTCTAGTATGATAAGGATAGACAGATTCACCCTAGATCAGCAGGTTTGAAACAGTTCTATTATCTACATGTTCTACAGTATGTTGGATGACCACGGTTCAGTTCCCTCCTTCAGTTCTCCAAATCTTTCTTTTTTCTCCCATAAAAAACAATGCTTGTGTGATCATGCCAAATGATCAATAAAAATTCCTGGATCAAAAAAAAATTCTCTGAAGCATTTGTTATGAGAACACTTTCAGTACATTCAATCACTGCAGCTTAGGCAAGAGTTTTCATTCAGCACTTAACCACTATCTGATTGAAGCTCTTTGCAAGAGTGAGTATGCCAGCAGTGACAGCACAATCCCTTGTGAATCATATTGCCCTCTAAGTTGCTCCAAAAGCAACCTATGCTTGAGCTAGCAGCCAGTTCTGCCACCTGTATGGGACTGGTACAAAAGCACTGGCAGATTGGCCATTTAACAGATGTGGTCGCCTGCAAAATTGTATTATGTGTTTGAGTTTTCTTAGAGGTGGTCTGTTAATACAGTATGTTACCAAATAATTCTCTAGTATGAAATGTATTCATGTTAATATATGTTACTGTGCTACCTACAGGCTCTATGAGGTTATTCTGGTAACCTTACAAAAACCACCACCAAGGTTTTTAACGGGAAGGAAAAAATTATTTTTGTCAACAATATAGGAAAGCTGGAATGTTCCAGAGGCACAGGAACCTTGCTTTCTGCTCTGACAAACCTGCACTCTGTGACCTGCTGAAAATCTAAGATTTGTCTGAAGTCGACTAAAGCAAGTCATCCCTCTGTTTTCAGAAAACTGTGGATCAATCTGATAGCACTAACAAATTCAAGTGGAAGTCGGATTTTAGCCTTCCACATAGAGGCAGCATACAGAATCACAGAATAGCCTCAGTTGAAAGGGACCCACAAGGATCACTGAAATCCCAACTCCTGGGTCTGCACAGAACAGCCCCAAAAATCACTCCATGGGCCTGAAAACATTTTCCAAACATTTCTTGAACTCTGCCAGGCTTGGTGCTATGACCACTTCCCTGAGGAGCCTGTTCCAAGCGTTCAGTCACCCTCTGGGAGAAGAATCTTGTTCTGATATCTAAGCTAAACCTCCCCTGACACAGCTTCAAGCCAATTCCTTAGGCCTGTCACTGGTCACCAGAGAGAAGAGATCAGTGCCTGCTGCTGCACTTCCCCTCATGAAGAAGTTATAACAGCATTCCACTCAGTGTGTTTGTGTGGTGGGTTCTCTGCTGTCTCTTCCACTGTGAGAGTCTATCAATATTTCAGTGGGCTGAAGCATTAAGTTTTGCAGCTAACCAGGAATACAGAGCAGACCCACCACATACACACAGAGGAAAAATGGGCTAAGAGGTGCTGGCCTCCAGCAAAACATAACACCCCAATCATGTAAATCATTTACAGACTGCTGCACTTCTCCAGGCACCAAGCAAAGACAGAGCAGCTATGGATCCATATGAGCGCATTTGACAAGTGGGGTAGAGCAAAAGCAGTTTGGCACAGTTTATGCTGGTTTTCCCCTATTATAAACAGAGAAATGTAGCACTTTCAAGCTCTGTTTCACTTGACTGTTGTTTTAGTACTAGCTGGCAATAAGAAAGAAGGCAAAAATGAGTATGTAGAGAAGACAGAGAGGAGTAGAAGGGGAGCAAGTCAGAAGGGGGAAAAGGAAAAAAACACAGAGTTAACCTCAACCCTTATAATATAAAAAATAAATCATGGTAAATATGAGGTGAGATTGTATCAATGTCAGAGTCTCTGTGTGACAGGTAAACTGTCATATACTGCAGGTGAAATAAATAATTTTTAAAAATCTTCAAAGAAGCACGGAGGACATTTCCACTCAGTGAGATCTGGGGTCATCAGTGTAACTGTATTACAAAAGGAAAAGATAAACTAAATTCCAACACCTACCCAATGGGGACAAAGGAAACAATACAGGACTTCTTCAATAAACTTATAGGACAAGCAAAAAGTACATATTTATGGTATACGTAACACAGTATATTTCAGTGTTAGAGGCTTTTCCTTTCTATACCATTTTGCATTGAAAAGATATATTGGCTGTGTCACTTTTCAAGAAAAAATGAACACTAGTTCACAAACATCTAAGTTGATAATACGTAGTACAAGACATGAAATGTTTTAGCTATCACAGGTTACAGAACTTTGCATACAAATGTGCTGCAACAGTTTCATAGACTTTGTGACCTACAATTTGTGATTGTGACTATCAGTGTTATATAAAAAGACTGGACAACTTCAATTAGTGACTAACAAAATTGTAAGGTTTTTGGAGAGAATGAGTGATGGAATTGAATCTTCTGGGGGGTGCCAAAAATCAGTGCAGAGGATATGTGAGCATTTCTTTTTCCTTTCTTCCAGTCTAAAGCACATTTTTCTTCCCTTCTATAAGTGCTAACTTTATATGTAATATTAAGCATAACAGACATCCAGATCTCCAAAATAAGAAGAGGCATGTGTCCATTTGTTAAAATGGTCACATGCCAACATTCAATCATTAAAATCTTCATTATATAACTCCTACAGACTGTGAATAATCTAAAATACAAGCTCACGGCTGCAGCAACTAATTGATTGGAAACATTCCTTTTGATTACAGATAATTTATTTGAGATGGTTCAGAGGAAAAAACATATGGTCTTCTAAAAAACAAACAAAAAAATCTCCTTTGGGGAAATAAGTAAACAAAATCCAACAGATACTGAGGGACAAAGTATGCGTAGACATGTGCTGGGCTATTGTTCACATCCAGCCTTGTGGCTTCCAAACTTTCAGGACGATAAAATCAGTTCAGTGGGGTAAAGGCCACATTCCAATCTTGGTTACAGAAATACAAACCAAAGTAATGACAGTATTACAAGCCTGGTTACTTTGCAGTTGCAGAGACTGAATTTCAAATTTCAACTCTGTATTTTGCTACAGGAGATCAAATACATAATTGGTTTTAAACTGTTCTCTCAAAATTTCAAAAGCAGCTTGAAAGTGACTCAAATAAATGTCAGTGTTTTGGGCAGTGAGACACAGTGAGAGGGAGTGGCTGTTCAGAAGCTCATTGTTTGTCATTTGATATCACAGATTTCCCTAATTTGGTACTCTTAATTAAATCTAGTTGCATGCAAAGTGGTTCTCCAGTTGCATCATCTCATCATTCTGCGAGGAGGGACTGATTGAAGAATAAATCATAAAAACTTTGTGTGTAAGTTACACACTGAAATATGAAAATATCTTTGAATCACACCTTAATGTCCATCCAACAGCATTCATCTTATCACTAAGACTCTACTTCTCTGACCACATCTCTGTGATGTTAAGGCATAGTTCATGTCCATCTCTGTCTTTTCCTGTCTATTTCTGAGACTGTACACCCAACTGGAATGCAAAAATATAAATTCCTTGAGATTCAAGATTTTAATGCAAGGCTAACCTAGCTTACATTTAATGAAAGAACTCAAACTAGACCAAGAAAACTCAAACAAACAAAAAAAAAACAACAACAAGGAACAATACCAACATAGACTGTTAAAAAAGCATCCAGAAATGAAACAAAAGGTGAAAAGGGCACAAGGTGACATCTCTCCTTGGAGAGTAAGAAGAGAGGAGTCAGCAGGGGTAAAACAAGTTACAACAGAATTTAGTAATAAGATTTATTCCCTTTGTCTCTCACATCAATATTAGGTTTTAACACATCAATTTTGCAGTAATTCTGATTGTTCTCAACATTCTTTTGCACAAAACACAAACTTGTTCCAGCTCCAAGGCAGTCTTCACACAGTGAATGTAATATGCAGAAAAGGAATTTAAATTTCTTGAAAGTATGAATAATTCCATGACCAAAGTATGTCTAAGCACAGGTATGCTCAAATACACTCCAAACTGCTGTGAATGGAGGAAGTGCATATTGTTTTCCTTCAGGTATTTTGCCTTCACAATGTTTACCTACTCACTTAAGACTGGACAGGTTATCTGACCACCACTCTAGGACATGAACTGAATGAATCCCTACTCAGAATGCTAAAGGAAATAATAACAACAATAACAATAACAACAACAACAACAACAACAATAATAATAATAATAATAATAATAATAATTTCTGAAAATGTTGATCCAAACTCTCAGTTTCTCTATCTTTATTTCTTTGTCATCCTTAGTCCATAGTGTAAAGTCAGTGCAAATAGAGCATCTGCCCTTCTTCAAGTTTTCAGCTAAGGAATGGTGGGAGCATACAAATGTTGAATAATTAATCCCAAAAGAAAGATGAGTCTTGAAATCTGGTGTGAGCAGAGGTTCAGAAGCAGCAGTGAATGGTCTGCACCTAATCCAACAGATATGGCAGGAAAGTATAAAAACACACTAGGAAATCACTGTGGTAAAGTGCTTTGTTTTCACGGAGTAGCAAGAGGAATGACAAACACCTGACACTGTATCTTCCCATGGAAGTGTGGATGGAAGTAAGGCTATTTGCTCTCTACAACTCCTTGAAAGGAGCTTGTAGCTGAATGGGGGGTCAGACTCTTTTCCCAGACAACCAGTGAAAAGACAAAGAGGAATTTGCCTCAAGTTGCATCAAGGGAGGTTCAGGTTGGATATTAGAAAAAGTTTTTTTCACTGAAACAATGGTTAAGCATTGGAACAGGCTACCCAAGTGGAACGCTACCCTAGCGGAAGTGTTCAAAAAATTCCTGGAAGTGTTCAAAAAATTAACAGATGTGGCACTTTGCAATATGATTTAGGGTTTCACAGTGGCATTCTTTCAAAGGTTGGACTTGATGACCTTNCTTGTAGCTGAATGGGGGGTCAGACTCTTTTCCCAGACAACCAGTGAAAAGACAAAGAGGAATTTGCCTCAAGTTGCATCAAGGGAGGTTCAGGTTGGATATTAGAAAAAGTTTTTTTCACTGAAACAATGGTTAAGCATTGGAACAGGCTACCCAAGTGGAACGCTACCCTAGCGGAAGTGTTCAAAAAATTCCTGGAAGTGTTCAAAAAATTAACAGATGTGGCACTTTGCAATATGACTCAGGGTTTCACAGTGGCATTCTTTCAAAGGTTGGACTTGATGACCTTGGAGGTCTTTTCCAACCTTAATGCTCCCGCTGTGATGGCGGTTCTGAGTCTCACCCCCACTTGATCATCCCTTCACTGTTAAATCAAATGGAGGAATCTCCCCTGCCACTAGCTACTGATTAAACCATGGCATAGCTGAAGGGTCAATAGCCAGTTTCCAAAAAAGCCCCTTGAGTGAATCCCAGTGATAGGAGGGCAGAAAAGAGCACATAACTTGCCTTGCAGTAAAACCATGGCAAACAGATAAAGCAGTTAGTAGCATTCCTCAGGGTTCACCAGTAAATCCTTATCCTTCAACTCAAAATGTATAATCCTTATAGTTGTAAGGAGACAGATGTGCTTGCTTTTAGATTCCAGTTTTCTCTTAGGCTATGAGGGTCCAGCTACACCACAAAGATAGAGCTCACAGATGTTTTTTTACATAAAAACCAGGGTTTGCCAAGACAGACTTCTCTCTCTGCCAACAAGTATCAGCCCAAATCATGCAACACAATAGCCTGTCTGTATACAAACAAAAGGACTCAAAATGAAAATATATCCAAATGATAAAACTCATGTAGAATAACAAAAAAAGTGCTTTTAGAAGAAAGGCTATTATAATGCTTTAAAAAGAAACAGAAAGACATATAATTGAAAATACTAAAAAAGGAATGAGTTCTGCTTTAGTAGATGGATTAATTCTACTCTACAATTAAGATATTTTATTAAAAATAAGGCATATGAAATATTTTGTTAGCTATGAACACATCTGTTTTTATGAGATTAGCATTCAGTGTTAAACCTATTCTTCAGGTATGATTTATCTTGAGTTCCATAACAGAAGCACTATGTTTTACAGCCTTTAACATTTTAAATTAAATTCTTACCAAAGTTTCTGTTCAAAAATCCTAAAAACCATCTTATGCCTACTTGCAACTTAACATATGTTGTGACTGCCTGCACAGGTAAGTTTAGCTCTCCCTAGTATCTTTTGTAATAGTCATTTGATTAAGAAACTAGTTCTGCAAGTTTCCAAGGGCATGATTAAACATGATATCTAAGAGCTTATCACATCACCCCGTCCTCACTTTAAAATTTGGGTCATCTAAAGCTAATTGAAATCCAGGGGCTGAACAAGTGACCAATGTTATTTTCACACTCATGGATAGCATTAGTATTTTTCATAAGAAAGTGTCTTGCCATTTTTCTAAAATAATATGGTAGAAGAGGTGATATTGTAGACTCTCTTGTAGACAGCCTGCACGTGAAATGATTTTGATTTTCACCTTTCCCTATAAAAATTGAATATTCATCTAAATTATTGTTGCCAATATTTAAAAGTGATGCAAGAATCATGGTAATCATGAGACTTGCATAATTCACTTGCAAAGTGTTTAAAATATTTTAAAATATGCTGATTTTGAACAATATTTAAAACAAACTGAAAAATAATTTAGAGGGTTTAACAAAATTGTTGGATTATTTTCTGAATATAACAGTCAAAAATGAAAGCTAAGTAGTCTCCACTCCGACAGCAAAAAATTTGACTGCATCCAAACATTACAGATCTGAACGGAATAATGCTGAGGAATTTTAAATTGATTTTTTAAGGTCAATATTTTTTTAAAATAGAAACTGTATAATATTAACAACATTCATGTTTAAGGGAAATGTAGCAGCTTAATTTTTTGGATTTCTGGTCTCAGTATCCACAGCTACAAAGGAAATAATTCTCATGAAAAGGTCAGTTAGTCAAGCGGGAACACTGGATGGCACAGATATGAATCCCAGCACTCAGCATGTGAGCTCAGTTATGAGAGCCTGCTGAGCTATTATGTCAGAGATTTGTTTGG
>WEIU01006659.1:212118-225203 GCA_013389925.1 Aegithalos caudatus
AAGACACAGGTCTCATTTTTATAGAAAGAGTCATTAAGTCCAAACACAATACTGAAATCTTTTATAGTTGCAATGCATATATGTGCCAAGAGTATTATCCTTATTGAGAGTAAATTATCTGACTTGTTCTTCCTTTTAATTTTTTCAATATATTTTTATAGGATTCTAATATGAGGATGGAAATTTGAAGTGTCAATTTTAATTTTTGCNTTTTCTTTTGTATTATCTAAATATGTGGCAACCAAATTCACCTTCTGCAGTCAGTAAATATCAGCAGCTCTAAGGCCAAATTAGTCAGCAGAAGCAATCCTTTATTGTGCTTAATTGATAATGCACAGAGAAAGCTGCCATGGACCCCAGACAATTCTCTGGGTCCTTGTGTTGGCCACTGTGATGTTATATTCTGCTTTGATATGTGCTTAAAGGAACCAATACTGTATTTACACAATAAATAATTGTGTAATACATAAATACATGAACTTCAATAAGTTATGACAAGCATTGTATTTCAAGACAATTATAATTTGCCTCTAGTCGATTTATAAGGCATGGGACTAAATACCTATTGAGTTTTACCACCCAAGAAGTACTGTTTTAGACTGAAATGCCTGGATTATATTACTAATATAAAATGGAAAATAAACTTCAAAATAGGGGAAAAAAGGAATAGACTGATCTGTGAATGATGTCATTGCACACCAGCTCCAGGACATTAATTTTATCAAGGAGACTGAAGCTATTTATAACAGCAATTGCTATCAGTTACTTTTCATTTTCTTAAAGTGTTAGGCAAAGAGAAATACAGCTCAGATGAAAAGAACTAGAAAAGTCTCATAAGCAGCATTACAAAGCAGAACTATTGCATGATTGTGAGATTCTGCCTGCACCCACTGTTTAGAGTTCATGCACTAATATGACCAGATTAGATAACTTAGAATCCAAAAATAAGAATTTTTAAAGTTCAAATATACAGAATAATGCTCTTTCATGACCAAACAGTTAAAATTCAAGAAGCTTAGTTGCATGCATTCATTAAAAAAGACAGTCCATGAATCCTTGTATTTAAGTCAGGTAATTCAAACTGCTGTGTCACTTTCAATTGTACTTAAGGTTTGTAACTTGTGGGATTTTTTAAAGTTTATTTTGGAATCAGTTCCTTCTCTTGAAAGAACTGCAAAAACATAAAAACCATCACAAATCACCAGAACAGATTAGTTACCTACTGCCCAGGTTGCCAGTCCCACCTTATATAAAGACACACATTTAAGATTCAACATCAACAGTTCATCAAGACGTGGTTTCATTGATTTTGCTGGATAAAATCAAGTCCCAGCAGAGGCTGTTGGCAATAACAAACTCACCCAGCCTCACAGTGGGTAGATATGTACTTTCTGATACAACACATAACAAACACCACATACTTCAGGTGCAATAACTGAGGATGGCTTCTGGATAGTGCATTGCAAGGTTCTGTTGGCATCCCAAGAACAGCAGCTTTCTTGGAAAGGTGTGACTATGTCTGATGTGAATTGCTCACAAATATATCCACAGTGTACTTAATCTAGGATTTTAAATCTTATTAGTTTTAAAACAAAGCAATATTGGCAAGTATCTGTACCTCAGATATAGTTTACATTAGTCTTGATAAAACATGTAAAATGCATATCTTTGTTTCTACAATAAAAAATTTCAACTACATATTCAAATGCAAGCCATCAGAAAGAGAAATCGTCATGAACAATGTGTTCACCCAAAGTACATTTTGTTCACCACTTCCACTACCTGTCCATGTTTTCTCTCTGGCAAATTCTGCTTCTCATCTGTGGCTTCCGACATCACATGAAAAGTAAGGAATGAAAACCAGAAGGTGGAACACTATTGTGAAGCTTAAATGAATTCGATTATAGAATTCGATTACATAAATAAAAGTAAAAGTAGGAATCAGATTCCAAAGGCAACATAAAAAAATGTGAGAAATCTGGCTTATATATGGGTCAGAGGTACTCTTTTATGTTTTATTTAATGTGAAAGGATCTGAAAGTAACTGTGAACTACAGACTTCTGGGGTACATCTATTAACAGCAACTGAATGACAGCAGAACTTACCAATAAGGATAATACAATGTGTTATAGGTTAATAGATTAATTGACTTATAGTAAGAAAAAAGTCAGCTTTGGAATACAGATCACCTTCATTTCATAGGAATTCTTTTCTTAATTTTTATTCCATGCCCCAAATCAGAATAGTTTGCAACAGTATTTAGGAGAAAAAGGCAAACAATTAGACAGTTAAAGGATTAACACTGAGTTGATACAACTCACAAGTAATCCCTAACTGTATGCAATAATTTGATCTAACAGACTTGAAAAATGCTTTAAAATAAAGTGTTTTTAAAATATCTGTCTGTATAACATAAACAGTTCTGGGTGCTTACAGGGTTGAAAGAGAGATGTAGTTACAAAAGTTTTCTTTAAAATCAGAAAACCAGATTGACACAATCCACCAGAAAGTATCACCAAAGTAGGCAATGGGAGAACAGCTCTAAACATAGTAAAATTCACTGCTACATCAGATGACAGAATCCAAAAATATATCAGAATTAGACACAGATTCACAGAAAAACTTCATGATTTTCAATAGATCTTGGACAGAAAAGGGGTGTGTGAGTTCAGAAGTATAGCTTCCAAAATCCAAGGACACCTGCAAGTCAAGTAGTTGATGTGTTTGATGCTGATATGCTCCTGATATACTCTGCTTATAGAAGAGCCAAGCTGCTAAAACATAGAATTGCTAAACCTAAAATCTACTATATTAAGTCATCTGACTTACTCTATTCTAACATTACCTGCAATAAAGTGGATGGCTAAATCAGGAAGCTTGTTCCCCTCAAGCCCCTTTAATGATATAAATGAACCTCTCCTTTCCTACGCAGTGATTCAGATCAGAAGCCTAACACCTACAATTCATTTAGATATCATAGCTGGATGTAATAATCAAATAATCCATAATATGAAAATGAATTATTTTCTCTTTTTAAAATTCTGTAGAGAATTTTGTATTTGCTGGAAAATCTCATCTAGCGGAGAAAAGTTCTTGTGTGGAAGAGGAGCATTTGAAAAAAAAATTTATTCTAAAGGCAAATATAACCTAATATATAAGCTGCAAAATACAAACTAAGTCCCACAGATTCTTATTTTCCATAAATGCTGCACTTTGTATATTGTGATAACATACGAAATTATTACTTGAATAGTCACTCAAAATAAAAGCTATATATTGTAAGAAGTGTTGTTTCACCATAGAAACATATATAATTCTGTGCCTGCATCAGCTGTCACTCAGGAACTGAAAATTACAATAGAACTTGATAGATTTGAATTTATATAAATGACACCTAAGAGGAGGTTGGAGTTTGTTTAAATTGTACTTCAGAGCAGTTGCTATAGCTCCTTATTAAAATGGCCTTGTATTTTCTGTCTGCCTTTCCCTTGCAGGTTTATTTCCAATTTCTTATTTACTGAGTGTCTGTATAAAAGATCTACAGGTTAAGTAACAGATATATTTTAAAAACCTGTCTTCAATTTAATTAATTTGTTCAGGATCTTTGTATATTATGCAAATGTAAGAAAATTCAAATTCCAGGCTACTTGATTCGAAAGATAATTCAGTGTAGCAAATAAGGTTCTACAATGCAAAGCATTAAGTTGAAATATACAGTGCTTTAGTTTACACTAAAAAAATCAGAAAACTTAGGGGAAATGTAATTTTACAATTATATTCTGTTGTGTTATTTTTACAACTTTATGCAAACTATATGTACAAAATTTTGTAACTAAAAACCCAGATCTAGATATTTATATCTAGTAAGAATTCAGCAGAATTTGAAACATCTCAGTAACAGCATGGAGATAAAACAAATTAAAATTCTTTAAACTGAGGACTTTTTCCAAAAGTCTCCATTTGCAGTATTTACTACACCTATCCCCCAAGGTAAAGTAAACCAATTAAACATGAACATTTAAGAGTCCTAACACCTAACTGAGTATAACTGAGATAAGAAGTACCATAAGCTTCAGTGAGGGTCAACCCAATATTAATCTCATTTGCATTTGCTAAATGCCTAGATTTATTAAATGAATGACAGAGCACATCAGAGAAATGAAACACGCCTGCCAGAGATTGCTGCTAAATTCATGGAAGGTATACAGTGAAGCAACAGATAAATGCCATGAACTGTATGTAACTCACAGATACTGCTAGTTCACCTAAAAGGTCATTTTAACAAATGAATAAAGGAGCTCTAAAAATTTCAGCTGCATTATCTGTAACTGCATGAGTTTACTGAGTCTATTCCCAGGCTGTACCTATCACACCCACTCAGGCAAAGACAATTGTTAATGAAAAAATATTTTCTAGTCCAATCTGCTCAACCCCTGCTACCAATCTGTATTCAAAAAAGCACTTCCAAGTTGCCTGAAGTCAAGTTCTCAAACTGGAAGCAAACATGCTGGCGGAAAGAAACTTGACTCTTCCCATGCCATACCTTGTTTTCCCATACTTCAAAGTTTGAATAATTTCTCAGGAAGTATTTTTCACATCCCTTGTCAAGTCCAGATCCATCTGTGCCTTAGCTTTCCTGATCTCAAATATTGGATATTTCCTTACATATGCAAACTGCATCCCTGAACATTGCCAAGGTTACTTGTCCTTGCTTCCACTGGATATGCATCTTTCCTACTCCTCAATTTAAAATCCTTGATGAGATCTCAAGAATCCCTTCCAACCTATAAATATTTCTGACAGTGCTGTAACACTAGGTATAACTGTCAGCATTTACCAGCATATGAAGCAAAACTGGGGGTAACACACCAATACAAAAGCACAATGTACTTTTTTATCATACTTTCTAGGCAGTGCTGCTCTCAGCTATATAACACATCTCAGTGCACCAGTGAAATCACTGCACACATATAACCTCACTGCTCTCTTAACATACCTCTTGAAATTACCTACTCCATTTTTATTTTTTAGAATGTTATTTTGCATAGAGGTGTTTACTCTTACATGTAATATCAAACACAGCCCTACTTGCTTAAGTTGGAGCATGCGTTTCAGCAAAATTTTCAACAGCAACAAGTCTAATTGGCATTCATGTAGAAGGTGTTTAACCAACACCTGACAGAACACATTTTCTGTTTGTTACTTGGTTATTATTGATGCTGCCCTGTGTCAGGAAGAGTGTGGCCATCAGGATCAGGGCAGTATTCATCTGCCTGTACTGGTGAGGCACTGGTGAGGCCAGTGGTGAGGTGACCTCAAAGGTGAGGTGCCACACTTCAAATCCTGTGTTCAGTTCTAGGCCCCTCACTACAAGACATTGAGGTGCTGCAGCATGTCCAGAAAACAGAGCTGGTGAAGGGTCTGGAGCACAAGTCCTATGAGGAGCAGCTGTGGCAGCTGGGGATGTTCAGCCTGGGGAAAAAGAGGCTCAGGTGGGGCCTTACCACTCTCTACAACTGCCTGAAAGGAGGTTGTAGCCAGGTGGAGGTCTTCTCTCAGGAAACCAGTGACAGGATAAGAGGAATGGCCTTAAGCTGTGCTAAGGGAGGTTCAGGCTGTACATCAGGAAGAATTTCTTCACAGGAAGGATCTTCAGGCATTGGAAAAGGTTGCCCAGGGAGGTGAGGATGGTGGAGTCACCATGCATGAAGGTCTTCAAGAAACTGCTGGTTGTGGCACCTAGCGCCATGATCTAGGTGGTGTTGGATCACAGGTTGCATTCAATGATCTTGGAGGTCTTTTCCAATCTGAATGATTCTGTGACTATTCACAGACAAGCCTTACAATTGTTTATCAAACCAGGAAGTCACCAGCTGCTTTGTACACGTTGTGAGATAGACATTTACACTTAAAAGAAAAACACATTCTGAACTCTGAGCATTAGAGTCGACAAGTAGACTATATCAAACTGCTATGTTAATACCAGCTAGTTTTAAATGTCCCTGCACACTGTGACAAAATGCTTTTTTGGTAACTGCATTCCCACCACTTCAAATTTTAAAACATTCTCTAGTTAATGACCAAAATACTACTGAGCAATAACAATACTTATTGTTTTCACACTTTTTTCATCTTCAGTCTATCAAAATTAATTGCCATGAATAAAGCAGATTATGAAGTCTGTTCCTACCAAGACAAGATCCTTATGTACATAATTTTTTTGTAAATTACAAATTGAACTTCATGAATAATTTCCAATCACAGCTTGCTTTGCACTCAATTTTAGATACACAGTACCTTCACTATCTGCACTGCCTTCCTCATAACTACAGTACCAAGCACAGTCCTAAATATCTACCATCCAAAGCAACTAGGGTGCGTGTAGGCTGCTTGTCTCACTGTAAAAGCCTAAGAACAGCACTGAAATAGAACCACCAGCAGCCTCACTTACGATCATGCTGCTCTTGGGTAGACTGCAGAATGATTCAGATTACCATGTATACCCAGTGGAGAGTGCTAAGTGAACTTTGGGATACATCAGGAAGAATTTGTAATTATCAATATTTGAGAAATACTACCTGTTAGGGCCAACCTGCTCAGAATATTCTCTTTTGATGAGGGATATAAACAAAATAACATCTGGAAGTCTTTTATACCACCCACTCCTATTAAAAAAAAAAAAAAAAAAAAAAAAGCTATTGTTTGACTTGATGATTCATGATTATAATTTTTCTAGTAACTGTCAACTTTCTGCTGCCAATTATTTAAGTATCAAAATAATATATTTGCCTGGGGCAATAGAAAGCAATAAAAATAAGAGTTGGCAGTTATTACTTACATTATAAAGATCTTGATTCAAAGAGTTCATCCAATTAGTAAAAATATAAATTGCATAGTGTACCTTTTAGCTAAAGTGCTTAATGCTGTTTTCATTTAGATTGTATTTGTGTTCAAGTCCAATAACAATACGTGAGAGTGACAGAGATCCATTTGCAGATCCTGCCATCTGGCACAGGATCCCTTGGAAGAGTCACAGAACATCTGGTTAAGCACCAGATGCTCTCAAAGCAGACAGACAACCTGTGTGAGGGGCACAGAGGGTAAAAAGTCAGTCAGATGGGTGTCTCACTGGGCTGGAAGATGTCTCCTCCCAAGCACAGCCTCTACGCTAGCTGCATCCAGGCTTTTTGGGTTTGATTTGAGTCAAACACCCATTCCAGACCACACCTTCTCCATACCAGTAGCCAAAAACACAGGAGCGGAGTGGACGCTTCTGGACAGGGATGGCAAAATAAGGGAAATGAAGATAATTTAGAGTAAATAATAAAGTAGTTCTGTTGCTGAAGGGAGTAAGGGACAGGGACTACTTGATTATAAAAAGGATGCTGCTGCTGCTGCTGCAGGTGAAAGGGGAAGAGAATTCCTGTCCTTAAAAGATGACAGGAGGAGGGAAGATTTCCTGGCAAGATGGAAAGGCAAGGAGCTGTTGTCAGAAGAGGAGAGATTATGCTGCTTTCCAGTGCAGGAAGGACAGAAAACTGAAGCCCAGGTCAATATTTTGCTCCAAAGAACCCAGGAAAACAGTATTGCCTGGAGTTTCCTAAATTCAGCTGTGTTCACCAAGTAGAGCAGCACAGTAAGAGCAGACCAATGCAATGATGCTGCTGAGGACTTCATCATTACACAATACATATTTTGCAGATTTTTACTTCAGTCTAGTTCAAATCTGAGGCCTAGATCAAGTGTTTTCCCTCCAGCAGCTCCAAGGATAGTTATCTCGCAAATCTCTGGTTTCCAAAGAGCAGATATATCAGGTGGATGCTTGGTGAAGCACTTCATCATCCTTCATCATCTTTTTGTCTATCAGACATGGTAACACCAGGTGGCAGAGACAGTGACGTAAGTCTCATATATGGAGTCAGCCCTTTCTGTTCATCTCTGTTTCTGCTTTGAGTCTTCCTGTCTTTCCTTACACTGAAGTGTCACCATAAAGCCATCAGGAGGTCCCTCCCTCTCCTACTCTTCCACCCATAGTAGATACTCCATGAGAATACCCCAGATGAGCTGACTTCATGGAGCCACTTGAGTCTGAGGAGAGGACATTTTCTAGGAATCTCTAGCATTGCTGCTGCTTTGACTCTAGTCTGGTACCAGCTGGAGGCACCAGAATCTCTGGATGAGACTGTATCATACTGGGACATGGGATAAAGCATACAGCATTATGCAGAACTTCAGGATGCAGGGGCGTACAGTCAAAGCCTTCTGCTATGAGTTGGCATTGTGATTTCACCACGCTCACAACAAATTTCAGGTGCCTATAATTTTTTTTCAGTTACAGTAGGTATAATCAAGACTGCTGGGGGCATTTTTCAAACCATATTTTTGGAAGTGTATACATAACTCTATATGGAGAACATCTTACCTCACATGAAGCAGTATGATATGATCAAGTCTTGAACCTAGAGATGTTCACATTATTCATGAAAATTCCAGTGGAATTCATTCTGGAGGAACAGTGACCATTGACAGTGATGGCAATGGCAAAGACTATGAGATTTCATTAGTCTATGGTATGAGCAGAATACTTCAGTAGTATATTTCACATGGAGGAATACAATATAATATGATTCCAGGGAGCTTCCCTTTGTTACACTAATGTTCCTATTTTACAAAAAACAAACAAAAAAATGAGGCAAAACACCATTAACATACTTATCATTTGTCAGCTATGCTAAGGTAGTACAACACTAATACCAGAGCATAACTTTGGGAGGATCCACCTGGGGCTCTTCCTTCTATACTGCTCAAGTATTCACACAGCCTGAAAATGTGTCTAATTTGACAGCCCAAAGCAGCAATGAATAACTAAAAAGCTTCTCCAAAGCCTGTTCTGCTGAATCACAGTATAAAACTAGAATTTTACAGTTAAAATGTCCAGAAAATATCTACAAGTCTTATGGGAGAAGTTTCTTATTCTTGCAAGTCTTAGCAAATCTATGTATTTTGGGGGTTAAATTCTACTTTGCGATTCCAAAGGAATAAATGGCCCTGCCATTGCTTTATGTCACTTTTATCATTGTACTTTAAAATGCTATCATCATTAATAATAAACTTTCCATTGTCTTTCAAGGTGACAGTTTTACTTTGCTAATGTTAATTTTTATAGCATTATCAACCAGTCTGCAAGAACAGCGGGGTTTGGGGTTTCTTTTCAATAGGATATACCAGCATCACTGCAGAATTCAGTTAATAGACACTGAAATTATTTTCCCCTCAGCATCTCAGATGATAATTGGGTCTCTACTGAATGTCTTCATCAGTCATTGAGGAAAGCTTTTTAACACGCATATGCAGGGAAATAGGATGAGTAGTCTGGCACAATTATTTTCATAATTGAGTAGCTGTTATGAGTTCCATTTTTGTAAATAGAAGCATAAAACTGGATGAAATCTCCACAGCTTTTCTGTGCAAACTCATGCTCCTGAGCTATCCACAATCAAGATACTGAAAAACTGTACTGAAAAAGTACCATTACTATGCCAACATGGATTGTAACACTAACTAAATCCTGCTTCTCACAACCAGACATGCAGACAAACCCTCCATTCTCCTGACTCACAGGTTCCAGGCTTCTACCCAGCCTACTTTAAATTCAGCTTCCTTGAATATAATTAACCAAACTCCACATTGTTTATAAACATGTACAAATACTAGACTGAGGTATCAAAATAAATTCTGAAATACTGCATAATTAATTTGCATGACATAAAGATAATATATTATAAAATAAGGATTTTTCTTAAACACCATAATTAAGGAATATCAAAGCAAGGGAATAATTCAAAATCTTACAAGGTAAAAAAAATAGGCAAAACAAAAAAGAAACCAAATGCCCACTATTCTGCCTAAAAGCGCAGAGTGAGGTAGAATCTTTCCTCTATTCCAAGCTTATGATGGAGAATTCCTCACCACTTTTTCTTGCTCTCAAATCTGATCCTGTATGTTCATTCCTCCCAGATCTTCTTACAAAAGATGACAAAGAGACTAAGATCTGTATCTCCAGATCTGGCCAGACACAGCATTCCCTAGAATGTGTTCCCCCACACAGAGCATAGCATCAGTGGTCATGTCATCAATCACAGATGCAGAGAAATGAATATAAATGTGCTTATTTCTAAACCTGATAGCTTGTTGATACTTGAAAAGAGGTAAATCACTCTACAAGTACCTCATAAATAATGTTCACATACAATGAAAGCATTAATAGTTGCAATAGTATGTATGGAGATCTACGCAGAAGGCTATTCACCTATCACAGGGTGTGGAAAGAAAAAACTAATAGCACCAACAGTTCAAAAACTCTGAGACACAATAGACATAAAAGACATAAAATGCTGTGGGGAGGAAAATGTGGAATCACACAAAAACTTGTGAAGTAAAGCTGTGAATCCATACGCATTCCACTCCTCCGCAGATTCTGGCCTGGGGCTACGATATGTCTGAAAGAGGGTGCCTGTGTGGAGATTTACGAATTAACTCCACTTCATTTTCCAAAACTGCTATTCATCATCGCATGGTGTTTTCAACAAGGGCAGTCCAGCTAAAATGCTTCAGCTGAAGCCACTAAGTATTTGCTAACTTGATACTGATGTCAATTCCTGGGTGGAGAAAAGCACAGAAATTAAGGATTGTAGTAGGCAAATTTCACAGGAATTTTGCGGAGAACACTGTTTTCTGACTTTTACAACTCCTTTCTGCTACTTGAATTTTTACTACAGCTCACTCTTCCTCTTTGCTTACACTAAAAACCTTACATCCTAGTTTCTTCTCTACTGAAAGATCCTGATAATCTTTAGCAAGTGGGAAAGATGGAATAACAAGAACATGATCTGCATCACTGGTATTTCTATTTATATCTATATTTTATTTTGATAAAGCAAAAAAGAAGTTTTGTAGTTGCTCCCACTTTAGCACTTTAGCCTTCTCTATGCCATGATGAACAGATACTGTTCATGAATATAATACCATGTCATGTTTCGATATAGGGTGCATTTGTAACTCTTGGTAGGCCCTGAGTGTTCCTGCATGGATGAGCATGTTTATGAATGTCTTGTTTTAAAATAAATATTAGAAACTTGAGTAATAAATATATAATCATCATCTGGATAAAGATGCCTAAAATCCTACTGCCTCTGACTATAATTATAGTAATAAAAGTATTACTGACTGATGAAGAAATGCACTATTTATGCTGCAGGGATTTGAAATCAACATTTTTTTTTATACTCAGTTAAAAATCCAGTCTGCATTATAAAACTTCATCGGTATATAAAATAACTCACCTCTGGACTGCAGTGATTAATTCTCCTGGCTTTCTCCTCCTGTATGATCTTTTTACTATGATCTATATTACTGCCATGATAATAAACTTATCAATTAAAGACAAGACTTGGTCTTTACTGGATAAAACATGTTTATGTAAAATGCATGCTCATTGTCCTAAATCACATCTTCAAGATATCTTTCATAGTAATATCATCTCAGTAGATTACAGCAAATATTTCCAAACATGCCTACAAAGCACAACCCTCAGAAACCTCTTATCTTATTTTAATATCATATCTTTAATCTTATTTTGCTCACTATATCCCTGGAGTGAATATTTAAAGAAGACCTATTTTACAGTTGCCAAGTGGGGATACATCATCTGAACTGCAAATTTAAATTTAAATGTTTTAGATCTTCTAGAAAGATTAAAAACGCAAGTGGTATTTTCATCTATATTTATGAAGTAAGCATTGATAGAGCTCCCAAATTCTATTGGAAGGAGTAGAAGAGATGCTGTGGTTATTGCAATGCTTTCCTGTTCTCAGTGGAAGAGTTGTGTGTGAATCATTGTCTACATTCAGTTGAGCCAGCTTATAAATAATTTTACATTAGATGCCTTTTTGAGAAAATAGAGAAGAAATAAACTGTTCACTGTATCAGTCTTCAGTTTTAAAAGACAAAGTTTAATTCAAGTGTCATAACTCAAATAATTAAGGAGACTCTGTAGAGACTATTTCAGGATATTTTTGCATAAAGCATTTTAATAGCATATGATTATTCATTTTTCACCCCTCAAGACCCATTGGGAACAGCACTAACAAGTGTGGCAAACTACCAAGACTGATAAAATGATCAGGGACTCCACTGTCTACTCCACCCATGCCATAAAAATCAAAGTTCATTGCTGCTGCCCTGCTCACAGTCTTTTTTATTTCTCTCTCCTGCAATGTTCCCTCCTGTCTTGCCTTTTTTCTCCTCCTCACACTAAAATGTCTCTTAACCCCTTATTCTCTCTTCTTGACACCAGGTGCCCAAGCTGAGGGTGGTTATGAACATGAAAACCCTATTGCAACTAAAACACATTGTACACCACCACCAACTAGGAGCAATGAGGTGCATTGTATTCCCTGGGAAAAAAATGGGGAAAAAATGCCAAAGCCTGTGTGGGGTCTGTTCAAAGTCTTTGTGGAAAGGGCAGCCATAAAGAAAGCTGAAACCTACAGACAATAATCCATGATGAATACAAAGGGATGTCTGCAAATTTCACAGCTGTAATTTTTACTAACATCAACAGTGTATGTACAACAGAGAATGTTTATAGAGCTGAGTCACTTGGCTAAATCGGGATTAATCATCAAATCATATCATATCCTCAGTTGGAATGGACCCACAAGGTTCACTGAGTCCAACTCACAGGACAAGCCCAAAAATGACATCATGTGCCTGAAAGCATTGTCTCACAAGAGTAAAAAAATTCCTAATATTATGTTTGCTCTCTCTACCAGGATGCAGCTTACCTTCCTCAGCAAAGAAAAGCGGGAAAGAAGAATTTAAAATTAAATTTAATTCATTTACAGTAGCATAATCCAACCTCGGCTCATTGCTCAGACTGAAGAGTCTCCACTAGCAGGAACTCTATCAAGGACCCCTGTCAATGGACAGAAGCTAGGACACTATAGTGGCTGCACAGAAGGTGCACAGAAGGTGGAGTTCATCAGATATATAAGGAAGGGGGCCTAGTGCATATACAGCCAAG
>WEIU01006666.1:41412-52365 GCA_013389925.1 Aegithalos caudatus
GAAAAAAAAAAACCAAAAACAAACCAAAACCAAAACCAAAACCAAAACTAAAAACGGTGTTCCTGAAGGGAAACACGTCCAGAGCTCCATCACCTCTTGCAGTGCTGGCACTTTAAACCTCTGGCCAGGATAAAACCCCTCCAAATCAATGATTCTCTGTGGAAATCAAACATTTCCCTCCCTGACAGACAGGAAAAGCAGCCAGAGATGCGGATTCACTCAGAGCCGTGCACCCACGGTGCTCAGGTAACACGAAGGTGACCCCCACATGGCCTGCATATAAAGAAAAGAATTTCATTTCCTATTTTCTTCTCTTTTTTTAATTCTGTTTTCAGGTCTCGGAGCAGCCCTCAGCCCTGGCTGTTGGGATTCCCAGGATCCATGGATGCGGGGAAGGCTCCTGGAGGGGACTGAGGGTGCAAATCCCCGCCCAGCAGGGATGGGGATGTGGATGGAGCTGGGCTGGGGGAGGTTCCACACCCACCCCATGCTGGCACACCCTGCCCTGGCTCCACACACAGACACAGACATTTGGTGCTGCACGGTTTGGTTCCCTCTGCCTGGTGGAAATTCCCCTTTGCTCTTTTCCCAATGGAAGAAATAAAGCTGATTTCTCAGGAAAATCCCATTTCTTGAATTTCCCGATTTGTCCAAGCCATGATCCCTGTGTCCTCAGGCTCTGAATAAACTCATGACTATTTACCCTCAGCTCTGAAACACCACCTCTGGCACAGAACATTTAAATATTTTCTATTTTAACCTCCACCTGCCGTTTTCTTCTTTTTTCTCCCATTTTTTTCTTTTTTTTAGACCCCATCTCCAAACACTGCCAGCAAAAGCTGCAAATCCCAGGCAGCACTGGGAGCTTCCCTAGGAAGGCTGGTGCCTGCTCTGCAGGAGATGAATCTGGAATGTGAGGACACATTTCCAGTGGTTCAGGCTCTGGAGGAGCAGGGACATGGGGCTGGGATTCTGCATTTTCCCCTGGGAGATTCCAGCCTCCCCCTGCCCTGCCCTGGGGAATGATCCCTGGGTGATGATTGCAGCTCCTCGGTGTTCCATGGAATCCTGGGCTGCTGCCCAAACTCAGGCTCCTGCCTGAGCCCAGCCTGGAATGTTTGGGGAGGAGTGCCAGGTTTCACCTCCCTTTGGCATGGGAAACTGGGAATACATGGAAAACAGGGAATACATGGAAAACAGGGAATCCATTCCCATTTCCAGCCTGGAATGTTGGGTGAGGAGTGCCAGGTTTCACCTCCCCTCTGGCATGGTCACATTTATGGAATCCATTCCCATTTCCAGCCTGGAATGTTTGGGGAGGAGTGCCAGGTTTCACCTCCCCTTTGGCATGGTTACATTCATGGAAAACAGGGAATCCATTCCATTTCCAGCCTGGAATGTTTGATAATGACTGCCAGGTCTCGCCTCCCCTCTGCCATGGTCACATTCATGGAATCCATTCCCATTTCCAGCCTGGAATGTTGGGGGAGGAGTGCCAGGTTTCACCTCCCTTTGGCATGGGAAACTGGGAATACATGGAAAACAGGGAATCCATGGAAAACAGGGAATCCATTCCCATTTCCAGCCTGGAATGTTGGGGGAGGAGTGCCAGGTTTCACCTCCCCTCTGGCATGGTCACATTTATGGAATCCATTCCCATTTCCAGCCTGGAATGTTGGTTAGGGATTGCCAGGTCTCACCTCCCCTCTGCCATGGTTAAATTCATGAATCCACTCAGTGCCACCCCTCAGTGCCAGAGCCACTCCAGGGATGGGGAATGGGCTGGAAGGGACCCAAAATCCCATCCCCTGCCATGGCCAGGGACACCTCCTGATGACTGCCAGGATTCACTTCCCTTCTGTCATGGTTAAATTGGAATGTTTGATAAGGTTTCACCTCCCCTCTGCCATGGTTAAATTCATTAATCCATTCCCATTTCCAGCCTGGAATGTTGGTTAGGGATTGCCAGGTCTCACCTCCCCTCTGCCATGGTTAAATTCATGAATCCACTCAGTGCCACCCCTCAGTGCCAGAGCCACTCCAGGGATGGGGAATGGGCTGGAAGGGACCCAAAATCCCATCCCCTGCCATGGCCAGGGACACCTCCACCTGCTATAAATTCACATTATGGAGCTGGCTTTTGGCAAATACTGAGATGAACACTGTGTGTGTGATGTGGGGAAGTTGTGCTGTGTTTTCTTTTATTAACAGAGTTTAGAAATGTGATGAATGTAAATTTTGTGACTGTAACACGGTGCTAACAGTAAAGATTGGGTTTTTTCTTTGTAACATCCAAAGTGGCCAGAGCAGGAGGTGGGGAGAGTCATCCTGCATTCCTGCCTGGAGATTGCTGAGCAAAGCCATGGAACCTCTGTTCTCAGGGATCTCATCCCAATGGAGACCCCAGACCTGGAGAGAAGAGTTGATGGGAGCTGTGATATCAGAGTGGAGCCCCCAGATGGATTTACCAGATAAAATGATTGGGGGGAGCTGAACTGAGCACAGGAATGATCCCCAAAAAGAGAGTTTGACTCCTGCCTTAGGGTCTGTGGGATGTGTGACACAGAGATCCTGGAAACAAAGGATCTGGGGGTGAGGGGTGGGGGCTGCCTTGGGGCCAGGAACACTCAGCCCAGAAACTGTTTGTGCTTTATTTGCTGTCTCCCAATTGTCTATTTTTAATTTTTTTTTATTAGACTTATAAATTTTTCTAAGCAAGTGAACCTGGTTTTTCACACACTGGACCAGGTGGACAAGGAAAAAGAAAACAGATTTTCCAAAGCTGCCCAGGTGGATTTTGCTGGGATAGGTGTCTCCACATTTTAGTGCACTTCAAAACATTTTCTAATTTGGCAAAACCACCTTTATTTTCTCCTCCCCTCATTCCTGAAAAGCCACAGAACTGTTTGATCAGAGATGTTGCACAGAATCTCAGGTGGAGAGGAACATCTGTCCCAGAAAATTCCTGTCCAGACAATTCCAGCTTGGCAGAAGTTCTGAGCAGCTGAAAGGAGGTGATGGAAAAGGGAAGCTCCAGGATGCTTTAATGAGCAGCTGGAGCAGCCAGGAGCAGGCTGGGCATGCAGGGCACAGCAAATCACACCCAGGAACCCTCACTGGGACATTTCCTGAACGTGCCAGCAGGATTGGGAACTGCAGGAGAGCTGGGGAGGGGCTGGGAACAAGGACAGGAGCCAGGGAATGGCTCCCAGTGGGAAAGGGGAGATTGGGCTGGGATCTTGGGCAGCAATTCCTGCCTGGGAGGGTGGGGAGGGGCTGGGCTGGAATTCCCAGAGCAGCTGGGGCTGCCCCTGGATCCCTGGCACTGCCCAAGGGATGGATTTGGATCCACCTGGGACATTGGAGCTGTCCCTGCCATGGCAGGGGTGGATCTGGGTGGGACTTCAGGTCCTTCCCACCCAACCATTCCCACACATTTATTCCCCTGCCTGCACTTCCCTGATCCCTGACCCTGCTCCAATCCCAAATCCTTGTCCCTTTTGGCTCAGCTCCTTTCCAGCAGGGACAGAACCCCAGGGCAGGAGATTTCCCAGGCAGGGGGATGGATTCTCCCACACCTGTGCTGGCCATGGCTTTGTTCTGCCACAGAAAACCCCAAATTTGGGATTCTCAAACTCAGGAGCTGCTGAAATCCCAGCAGGGTGGATTTCAAACAGCTCAGCTGTTGAGTTTTTTCTTCTTTTCTGCAAGAGTTGGGATTGAATGCTCGAGATGGAATTTTGTGTTTGGACTCAGATGTTTATTACTCCTGATCTGTATTAGATCCTCACAGACCATGGGTGCTACAGCACCTCCAGATAACAAAGTAAAAATGGAGCCCTGTCTCTCTCCACAAGGCCTTTTAATGATAAATTGTTCAATTAAGAGATGACCCCTGAATTATTTTTACTTTTAACCCAATCCCCACCCACCCCTGGCCCTCAATGTGGATTTTCCTGCCCAATTCCAAAATCCCACCCAGCCCATGGAGAAGAAGGTGACAAAGAAGGGCTCAGCCTCTGCCCTAAACCCCCCCTTGCTTTATAGAAATTTATATAAATTGATATAAATTCCTGCATCCTAACCCTGAAACTCTGAGTTCTGCACCCTGTGACATCACACACTTCCATCCACACCCCACACCCACAATCCCAGCTCTGTTATTTAATTTGGGAGCCTTTTCCATGCCCTCAGGTTTGCTTGGGGGTCAGTGCCTGGCAGCACAGAAATCCTGGAATTCCCAGGGCTCCAACACCCACCAAGGACATCTCCCCTCCCAGCTGGGAAGGACAGAGCCCCTGCTGACAGAATTACTGAAATTACTGAAATTAAACTGCCCTACACCCACGGCACTCAGGCTGCCACTGCTCCTTTTCCACAGGCACATTCCAGGTGAGCCTGCAGCCAGAAGGAGCAGCTGGAAAAGCCACTGAGGAGCCAGAATTCCTGCTGGAGCTGCGTGCAGGGCTGAGGAGGGGCTGGGATCCCTGCTGAGCCAGGAGCACTGCCCCAGAGCTGGGCTCAGACATCACAGGCTGGGCTTGGCACACCCGGGGGGAATGGGAACCTGTTGGAGGTTGGATTTTGTTTCCTTTGTGTTAGTTGAGTTTTGTCCATCAAGTTGCTCGGTAATTAATTGCTGGGTGCTGAACCAAAACAATGGAGTGGGCAAGCAGGAGTTTTGGGGCTGATATTTTCTGATAATGGATGATTAGCACTCACTAATGACCTGAGACAGGACATCATCCCACTGGGAGAGGCTCCGCCCAGCTGGGAGGGACCCGAGCATCCCTACCCAGATAAAAACGGGAAACATAAGAACAGCAGAGCTTCCTTTTCCCACTGCAGTCCCAGAGGAAGACTGGACCCATCCCATCACCACTGGGCTTTCTTCAGGACCATCTCTACTCCACAGGACTGCCTCTGTTACTCCAGGAGGATTCAGGACTGCTCCTAACAGCCTGACCAGCAGGGTGTCAGGTCACGTCCCTGACCCTGTCTGGGCTTTCTGGGGTTTGTTTGTTTCATTTGCATGTTTATTTTATTTTACTAAATTTGTTTCTTTAATATTCCCATTAAAGGACTGTTTTTCCTATTCCCAAAACTTTGCCTGAGAGCCCCTAATTGCAAAAATTAGAATAATTGGAGGGAGGGGTTTGCATTCTCTGTTCCAAGGGAACTTCCAGCTTTTGCTGGCAGATGCCTGTCCTTTCAAAGCCAGGACAGAACCAGGCAGGGAAAAGGAGTGAAAGGGGCTGAGAAGGGTGGGCAGGGCAATCCTCACCCAAGGAATTGTCAGGATTGCCTGGGAGATGGGAGGTGTCAGCCCGGGCAGGGGATGGAGAGGTGGGAGCAGAGGCAGAGCTGGGGATGCAGGGAAGGCTGGGGCACCCCAGAGCTTCCCTGGCACCTCCTGGGGCTCCCACTGGGACCCTGCGGAGCTCTGCCCACCCTTGGGGCATGCACAACCTTTGGGGGGCTGGGTTGGCATTTATTGAGGTTCCATGGGGGAAGATTCCCCTGGCTGTGACTTTTCCAGGAAGTTACAGCAAAACCCCATCAGTGACTGAGGCTGAATATTCAATATTGCTGAAAGCAGGTTATAAAATTAGAGGAAATCCTCAGCTGGGAGGGACCCACTGGGATCATCCAGTCCTATTCCAGACCCCCAAAATCCCACCCTGGCACCCCTGGCAGCGCTGCCCAAAGGCTCCTGGAGCTCTGGGGCTGTGCCCATTCCCTGGGGAGCCTGGGCAGTGCCAGCAGCCTCTGGGGATGAACCTTTCCCTAAAATCCAGCCTAAACCTGCCCTGTCCCTGTCCCAGGGATCTGAGCTGCCCCTGCTGAGCCCAGCCACCCCTCACACGGGGCCATCTCTGACCCTTCCTCATCCTCATGTGCTCCCAGGTGTTCCTTTATTCCCTCAGAACCAGGAGTGAAGGAAGAGGGGTGCATGTGCAGCCACCCAAGGCTGCTTTCCTAGGAAGCTGAGCTCAGGGATGCTGAGGGATGGGATGGATGTGTCCCCCCCCCAGGGGCTGACCCCCAGCCCCACAGTGACCTCCCAGAGACAGGAGCCCAGCACAGGTGACAGCTCTGGCAAGGGCTGGGAGGTCCCAGCCTGGCAGCAGAGAATGAAATGCACTTTTTAAATCCCTGGTTTAGGTTGTATCCAATAAACAGTTGATATCTACAGTATTTATGTTTCCAACCCAATTAATACCAACTAACAATTGACATCTATAGTGTTTATGTTTCTAACCCACTTATATCCAATTAACAATTAACATCTATAGTATTTATGTTTCTAACCCAATTATATCCAATTAACAATTAACATCTATAGTATTTATGTTTCTAACCCAATTTTATCCAATAAACAATTGACATCTCCATAATTTATGTTTCTAACCCAATTATATCCAATTAACAATTGACATCTACAGTGTTTATGTTTCTAACCCAATTATACCCAATAACAGTTGAGATCTCTATTATTTATATTTTTAACCCAATTCTGATCACCCAAAGCCTGCAGTGCTCACATCTTTCCCCCAATTACACAAAACCACCCAGATTTTGAAGAAAAAGGTGCAAAACCACAACTGAACCCACACCCAGAGTTCTCCATCCTGGTTCCCGGGTACCACCACACACTAAAATCCCAAATCCAAGTTTTCCACCCTGTGGGATCACACAATCCCACCCAAAGCACGCCCCACGATCCCAGGGCTATCCCTCATTTTTGGAAGGCTGTTTTCAGGCCTTTTAAAGCAGTGCTTCCCTGAAGTTGTGTCCCTGTCAGCACAGAGAGTCCCAAATTCCAGCTCCTGCAGGTGCCCTGGCTGCACACCTCACCTGGAATTGCTGGGTGTGATCCCTGGAGCCTGCAGGGAGCAGGAGGAGCCCCAGAGCCTCCCTGCTGCTCACCCCCCCTGCTCCACACCCTGCACACCCAGGACAAGCTGAGCTTGGCCTGCAGCCAGGCAAATCCCAAATTCCCTGCCCCAGGAATGTGGGAGTGCTGACATGGGATGGGTGTGAGCTCCCAGCTGCCTCTCCTGGGCTGGAATCTGCTCCCAGACTGCTGGAAAAGCCACATACAGGAGCTGTTATGTAAGCAGAGTTATTAGGATTTAAAAAAAAACCCCATTACGAGCAAGTTATTACTCTGACAGATGGAATTATCAGCGGAATTACATTTTTATCAATCATCTCCCTTTCCTCTCCTCTTCCTTTTCTCCCCCTCAGCTCAGGGCTGGCAGCCCAGCACGGCTCTTTGGAGGCTCTAGAGGCAGAGGTGAGGATCCCAGCTCTTCCCAGGAGCCTGGGATGGAGAACTGTGCTCCATCTGGGCACAAAATGAGGTTTAGAAGGGTGGCTGGGTTTAAAGGGCACAAAATGAGGTTTAGAAGGGTGGCTGAGTTTAAGGGGCACAAAATGAGGTTTAGAAGGGTGGCTGGGTTTAGGGGGCTGTCCCCTCCAAATGGGGCATATAATGAGGTTTAGAAGGGTGGCTGAGGGTTGGAGATGTCCCCTCCATCTGGGCACAAAATGAGGTTGAGAAACGTGGCTGATGCCTGGAGAGCTGTCCCCTCCATCTGGGCACAAAATGAGATTTACAAGGGTGGCTGGGTTTAGAGGGTTGTCCCCTCCATCTGAGCACAAAATGAGGTTTACAAGGGTGGCTGAAGCCTGGAGATGTCCCATCCATCTGGGACACAAAATGAGGTTTAGAAGGGTGGCTGGGTTTAGGGGGCTGTCCCCTCCAAATGGGGCATATAATGAGGTTTAGAAGGGTGGCTGAGGGTTGGAGATGTCCCCTCCATCTGGGCACAAAATGAGGTTGAGAAACGTGGCTGATGCCTGGAGAGCTGTCCCCTCCATCTGGGCACAAAATGAGATTTACAAGGGTGGCTGGGTTTAGAGGGTTGTCCCCTCCATCTGAGCACAAAATGAGGTTTACAAGGGTGGCTGAAGCCTGGAGATGTCCCATTCATCTGGGCACAAAATGAGGTTTACAAGGGTGGCTGGGTTTAGAGGGCTGTCCCCTCCAAATGGGCACAAAATGAGGTTTAGAAGGGTGGCTGAGGGCTGGAGAGCTGTCCTGCTCTGGCTCCACAGGAGCAGGGATGGGAGGAGGAAACATTCCCTGCTCCCCAGCAGGAATTTCCTTCTTTAGGGTGGGAGTTGCTGAGGTGGGGAAGGATGATTTCCCCCTGATCTCCTGGAGACATTGAGCAGTTAATGGAGCTGAGATATTTACCTGAGGGGCACTGGTGTGTGCTGCCAGCTCTGAGCCCCAGGAGAGCAGCACGAGGTGCCTGCAGTGCCCAGGGCACCCTGCAAGGAGCAGCTGGGGTGGGATTTTGGGAGGGAGAGCTGCCAGAGGGCAGGGCTGCCTGGGATCTGGGCAGGAATTGTTCCCTGGGAGGTGCCCAGAGCAGCTGGGGCTGCCCCTGGATCCCTGGCAGTGCCCAAGGCCAGGCTGGATGGATTTGGATCCACCTGGGAGTGTGGAAATGTCCCTGGCAAGGCTGGGGGGGCACTGGGGGGGATTTGGGGTCCCAGTGCAATAATTAGGGAGGCTCCCAGTGGCTGCCACAGTGGGGATGCACAGGCAGCTGCTCCCAAAGGTTGGTTTGGTGGTGAAGGAAAACTTCAGGATTTTCAGCAGCCAAAGCCCCTGGAGAGGTGACTGCCCCCATCCCAGAGCTGCTCCCTGTCCCAGACTTTGGGGATAAATGAATGACAAAACCTCCTCCTCCTCCCCTGGGACAGTGCTCAGCTTCTGGCTGGGGTTTTACAGCCACAAGATATAAATATTGCTTTTATTATTGGATTTCTTTGGAGTTAATCTGCATCCAAACTGTGAAACATTTCTGGGGTATGCATCCTATAAATATGGAATAATGGTTTGGGCTGGAAGGGACTCAAATCCCCCCCAGTGCCACCCCTGCCATGGCAGGGACACCTCCCCCTGTCCCCAGTGTCCAACCTGGCCTTGGGCACTGCCAGGATCCAGGGGGAATTATAAGATTTATTTATAATTTTATGTGTGCCAGGGCCTGCCCACCCTCCCAGGGAACAATCCCTGCCCAAATCCCATCCAAACCTTCCCTCTTTCAGTTTAAAATCACTCCCCCATCAACAATCCCTGCCCAAATCCCATCCAAACCTTCCCTCTTTCAGTTTAAAATCACTCCCCCATCAACAATCCCTGCCCAAATCCCATCCAAACCTTCCCTCTTTCAGTTTAAAATCACTCCCCCATCAACAATCCCTGCCCAAATCCCATCCAAACCTTCCCTCTTTCAGTTTAAAATCACTCCCCCATCAACAATCCCTGCCCAAATCCCATCCAAACCTTCCCTCTTTCAGTTTAAAATCACTACCCCATCAACAATCCCAGCCAAAATCCCACCCAAACCTTCCCCCTTTCAGTTTTGTCATTACCCCTTCAACAATTCCTGCCCAAAATCCCACCCAAACCTCCCCCCTTTCAGTTTAAAATCATTACCCCATCAACAATTCCTGCCAAAATCCCATCCAAACCTCCCCCCTTTCAGTTTAAAGCCATTACCCCTTCAAGGGGGAATGAAATAATAATAAATAATATAATAATAAACAATCCCTAGGTGTATAAAATGCCCCTGGATGACACAATTGTAATTTCTGTGCAAGGAAATCCCATTTCCCCCCCTCCTGCTCTGGGAATGACCACCGTGGTTCCTCCAGAGCCCCCCTGCCCTGTGAAACCCTTCCCGGGTTTGTTATTGGCCCCACGTCTGATTTAATTGCTCTGTTAATTTGTGATGCAGTTACAGACTGAAATAGATCACCTGGGCTCCTAAAATAATCAACTCCATTAATATGATTAGCAGCAAAGTCTCTCACTGCACCTGAATTGGAGAACGAGCATTGGAAGAGTTTCCCAGGTTTCTCTCGTTTTTACAGGGGAGAAAATCTCAGTTAATTTTAAAGGTTTCTGTCCCAAAATAGCCCAGTGCTTTAATAAAAGTACTTTAATAAAGCTGTACTTTAATAATAAAGCAATAAAAAAAAAATATTCCATGCAGGAAGGAAGAAACAGAATGTGAAATATTCCAAGTTCCCAGACACCCAGGGCATGACTAAGACTGGGATGAGGATTTTCTGGCTTGGTCAGAAACCAAGGAATGATAAAAGGATGCTCCTGCAATGAGCACGGGGCCACGGTTTGAGATCTGTGGGATTTTGGTTACCAGGCTAAATTTAAACCCTTCATTTGCCTAAATTAAATTTGCTCCGTCTGGTTGCAGCCTTTTCTCAGCCAAGTCTGGAAAACGAGCTCCAGTTGCACATTCCTGCTCTCACTTTGGAGGTTTATAATTATAATTTATGATTTATAACTCCAGCCATTTCAGGATGATCAGGGGGTTCAATCTGAGCCAGTCACTCCTTACCCTGGGGGGGATTTGGGGAATAAAATCCTGTACAAATCCAAGGCTGCTCTTCTTCCTCGTGGGAGGCCCCCATTGGGGCAAGGAAGGAGCTCTTATTTGTAAATAAATGTAAATAAATGATGTATATTTGTAGATTACATTGTTTACATTTATTTGTAAATAAATGACGTTTATTTATAAATTACATTGTTTACATTTATTTGTAAATAAATGTAAATAAATGATGTATATTTGTAGATTACATTGTTTACATTTATTTGTAAATAAATGTAAATAAATGTAAATAAATGACGTTTATTTGTAGATTACATTGTTTACATTTATTTGTAAATAAATGTAAATAAATTACATTTATTTGTAGATTACATTATTCACATTTATTTGTAAATAAATGTAAATAAATTACATTTATTTGTAGATTACATTATTCACATTTATTTGTAAATAAATGTAAAAAATGACATTATTTGTAAATAATATTATTAACATTTATTTGTAAATAAATGTA
>WEIU01006668.1:0-14719 GCA_013389925.1 Aegithalos caudatus
ATATATATATATATAATTATATAACAGCAGCTTTGGTGAGGCCCAGTATGTTACACAATTTATGGGCAAAGAGAGATTATACCTTCTTCCTATTTTCCCCCTTCCCACAAAGGAGGTTAGGGACTGCAAGGCCTTTAATGCCCCAGCACTTCACAGGTTGATCAGCTTACATAAAACATTACGTTTGGCCTTCAAAGTCGATGGCCAGACTATTCTGAATGACTCAAATGCATTAATCACCAGGAGAGACGGGATCTGAAGCCAGGACACAGATTACACCACCAAGTGACTGACAGAATGCTAATAGCATCAGTAACAACTGACACAGGGGTGACTAAGACAACAGGAATAGCATTCCTGAACACAAAGCTTTCAAGGGTAGAGCTAAAAATAGATGTCTCTGAAAGAAATACTTAAGAGAAAGGCCAAGTGTTTAGTCTGGAGAAATGTGACTGGAGCCCAGAGTCACACCTGCACACAGGCAGCAGATGAATGTGCACCATCCATAAATAATGAGTGAACAATTACAGAGAAATCCCTCTTGAACACCCTTTTCTTCTCCAGAGCTGCTGGGCACAGAAGGCACATCACTGCAACAACAACAGGGCCAACACCAACAGGCAAGTGAGGAAAGGCCAGACTTTCAGGCTTCAGCTAGGAACAGAGCTAACATTTTGGCTTCAGTGTAACAGAAGAAACAAGAGCCAGGTTGGAGAGGGTCCAGGAATAAACCAGAGAAGAGTAGTTTAATGATGCACTGTCTGCACTATGAAAGAGGAGGCAGTGTGGAAGGAAGCTGGAGAGACAAGTAGGGGTCAAGGATGCCAGTAGATTTTTACTTTTTTTGTGTCAGTCCTGTGAGAACCTAATGCATAGTAGAGAAAAGCCAGGTAAAAGAGCAAGAAAAGTGCTAAGAGCTGGAATAAGGCATATCTAGAAGATGTAAATAGTTGAATTAAAGGAGAGCTTCCCCTTCCACTGCCACAAAAGGAGATGTAGAAGTGGGAGCCAGTACATTCAGGCAGACTCTCTAGGAACAGATTAACTAGTGCAAAGAGAAATAGGAGACATGAGAGGAGACAAGGCCTGAGAAGGAAATCCAGCAGCAACCAGCACACTGGGATCCCAGCCCTGGCATCATCAGTTCTAGGCATAAAAGAACTAAGAACAAACAGAGCAGGCAGTCATTGCCACTGTTGACAGTGCTTTCAAGCTCCTTCAAACATGGGCAAAGAGGGCAAGTCACATAGGAAAGGGAGAAGCAAAGGGAACCAAGGAGGAAAGCGCAGGGAACAGAGGTGGAAATGACAACAAGGATGTTTTCAGGTGGAAACCTCTGACAAGAAGTCCCAAGGATTCTCAGAACACTGAGCTTTGAAAAACTCCTGAGGAAGACTGTCATGTTTGCACCCTCCTTCACCAAGGAATAAGGGCTACATCTAACATAGGGAAAATTTACACTGGCACCTTACAGCTGAATCTTCAGCAGCTTTAACTCCTGAAAGCTGCAGTCTATAAAAACACAGGGCAAGGACAGAGAACTTATATTTCCTTTCAAGACTCAGAAATGCTACCCTAAAGTCGATGGCTTGTTGTTTGCAACACACATTTCTTTCTTTTTTGACTTCTGCATAGCCCTGAGATGTCCTCACACTCTTCAAAGAGGACCAGGCCTGCAGAGATGTTTAATGCCACCTAGGCAGAGCTGGCAGCTGACAGTAAAGGAGCACATTTGTTTCCAGTGCACCTGCCCAGGAGATCTCATTCATTAGTCAGTGAGCAAAGCAGGGAGCATTCATGTTGCCCAGGTAGGTGGAATGTAGCTACTGCATAGTTCAAGTCAAGGTAGCTTGAAGAATTGTAACTTTGCATTTTCTATTTATGAACATAACCATGAGATGTTTTCTAAATATTTACTGAAAACTTCCATTCCGCTGAGGAAGTCAGTCTGGAAATGCTCTCATTAAACCATTCCAAAGAGCAGACAAGTACCATGTACATACCTGCTCTTCTCAGCAGCTCTCTAGGGGTGGCTTAAGGGCTCCAAAACATTCTGTTCTTCAACAATGATTCAGTCCTAGAGGTAGATTTACATACCAAGCCAGTGTCTCATCTGTATGGAATTAGACAGGAGCACTTCACAGCTTGAAGCACTCCAGAACCAAAATATGCAGCACAGTACAGAATGATATTCTGCAGCTGCAAGATGTCAGTTCCAAGCTGCAAACTTCTGTCTCTAATGATCCTTTTGCTACAAGGGGCCAGCTACATTTCAATTAAAGACAGCAATGTAAACTTGGCCAACCTCCCCACATAAACTAGAGCTAATCAGCTGCTAACAAATTCCTGGCACTCCAGCAGTTGCGTCAAAGTATGTCTAAAGGACCTTAAGGTTTTTTTCCTTCAAGTGTCCACTTGCATGCAGCCTTCCCAGAATAATGTAACAGCAGTCAGCAAAGCAAGAACAAACTGTCAACCAGAACATTCAACCTCAAAAAGTCACAACTCAAGAACATCTTCAGACTAGGCTGTTTATCTGGTGACTAACCTGTAGCACTCACTTAAAAAGACAAATCACCTTAAAAAGACAAATCACCTTAATGACCAAAAAAAGTCCACACCACTGCTTTTAGTCATTGGGGATACTGGCACAAATCACAGTGATAACAGAGGGGACAGAAGAAGCCCCTTGTCATTAAGTAAGCTGGATTTATCTATGAGCATAACAAGCTGGAGAAGCACCCCTGGTGACAGCACAGCCTGCAGCCACTGCCAGTGGCTCACTGGGAACAAAGCACAGCTTGCCATATGCTTTTAGTGGAAAAGCAAGGTATCTGTTCAATCAGGCAGTAAAAGAACCAACCCACAACAACACAGCACATGCCAGACAGGGAATGCCAGGCAGGACTATGCCAGGACTGTTTCCAGAGCTATCTCAGTGCAGTGCCCTTAAAGACAACCAGAAAGCTCTACCAGCCACTTCAATACTTGCACTTGTTCCCAAACAGAATGAGCTGTAAATGCCACAACAGCAGCTCCCCTTCAGCTGTGCCAAAGGCAAAGGTTTTCCAAGGCCAGTCAGATGCCCAGGAGAAAGAGGCAGATACTGTTTTACTGATCTGAAGCAGCAGGGAGGAGGAACAGGGAGCTTTAATTCTACTTTTGAATAAATGACCCACGGACTGTTCTGTTAAAGCCTCGAATAAAGTACATTAGCCTAAAGGGACTTTCCATTGCTCATTCTGAAAACCTCCATCACCATTATCAGTTTTGGACTCTCATTCAATGCTAAACTCTTATTTTGTGCTACTGCAGTCAGTGAGGCACAGGTAGCAGCTCAGATGGGAAAAAAATGGAAAGCAGGTTCAGCCTCCTGCTAAACCATAACCAGGCACATCCCTTCCTGAGGGAAGGGGGGAAAGTGTAAAGAGTTCCTGTTCTTCCAACATTTATCCTTTTCCAGGAAGCTGCTTCTCAAGAACTCACTTGGCAGATTAACACAGCAGACAAATATGAAAACAAGATTAAGGCAACAGAAGCTTTGCAGCTCCTATCTGATAGAAGCACCCACTTAGTCCAGTTTTCCAAGAAGAGTTTTATACAGCCAAGGCTGACATGTTAGGATAACCAGCATTTGTTATCTCATGTTATCCCATTCTTTTAACAGTTGAACCCTTTGGTCAGTTTTAATCAAAGCTCTACTTCATGAAAGATTTAAGCATAAGGTTCTCCTATTTTTCCCATTAATATTACAAAAAGAAGAAGAAAATTTTATCAATATATAGCAAAAGAGAAGTTACAGAAGAAACTTGACCTTTTTAGACATCAAACAAGGCAGTCACTAAACAAAGCCACAAGAAGACAGAATTATCAGTTTTCCAGCTTACACAGATACCATTATTGCCCACAACAATCCCCATCATCTCCAAAAAGCTTCAGGCTGTGGTTTTCCCCTGACAGTTTTTATGCTTTAAAACTCAGCCCCCATTTTAAGAGAGACAAGTGGGTTAAGAATTCCTGTTCTCTTTGTCTCTTTGGAAAGAGAACCCTTAAGGCAGTTCTGCTTTTTCACACCCCACTTTGCATGGACAATGAAATTAGCCTATTTATTTTCATTTAAGATTTAGAAAGAGAGCTACAAGCATTCATAAAATTAATCTTACAAGCAACACACCCAGCAGCATAACACTAATAGGCCAATCAGTTAAACTTAACCAACCAGCACCATTATCACCTTCAATTGTATGATTCACTCCATTAACAAGATGTTCCCAAATCAAATCCCAAAATAGATTTCCTCTATTTTACAGCTACTGTTCTTGAATCTCCTGCCAGGTGAAGAGCATTTATCTTCAAAACATCTGTGTCAGGGGGACAAGTGTTATTTGCAGCTCTCTAGAGGGAGGGACACAGAGCTGCACTAGAGAGTGGCTGACAGGGTCAGTCAGAGTTTAGGGTGCTGCTCTGAGCTCCTCCTGCCTTAGCCTTGAATGCTCAATATTGGAGCTCACTTCTAGTTTTGCTTTTTCATTCTCTCCATTCCTGCCTTACCTCCTTCCCTTCAAAACAGTGATGATTTCAAAGATTATTAACATTATAAGCATGATTTTACACAAGGAAGTTTTCAAACAGTTTTTGGTCATGAAGAATGGAAGTCTCAAGCATGGATTTGCTCAGTTTATTATGATCCATACATTACTGTAAAAAAGGCTTTGCCTCACCTGGTGACCATGCAGAGTGTAGAGAAGTCTTCCCTCTAGCAAGTCCAGAATCTTAAGAGTTGAATCACTGGAAGCAGTAACCAGATAGTTTCCAGATGGATGAAAGGAAAGACTGTTGACCACAGAGCTATGCACTAAGGATAGGAAAAAAAAATGTATAATAGTCACCAAGATCAGTTTACATAAGCCCAAGGCAAAAACATAAAATAAAGCACAAGCACATTCTCATTTTCTGTTACAAAATTTAACAGGAAAATTATAATGGGGGAAATATTCCACAAAAGCTCTTCAAAGCACTGGAGAACAATAACAGTAACTCAGTTCTTGTAAAAATAGGCACTACTTTACTGAAAGGAAAAAGGAAGCTTTGCCAATTATTCTGGAAGATTCAATGCTACAAAAGCTTCCAGTATGTGCAAGTGAACTACAGGATTCTGGGAGAACCCTGTAGTTGGACACTGATGTGCTTTACTACTGTGGAGCTGCTGGTCTCACTCTCAAGTCATTCTAGATTAAAATCTGTATGTTAAGACACTGAGAAGATTAAAACTACAATAGAAGACACTCAAGAGTTGACACTGCACAGCTTCTTTTGGTTTTAACCATCTGACTCTAGCCAAGACTGGGGTTAAGAGCAGCTAGGGAATAAGAGCAACTTGAAAATGGTCCAGTACAAGCATTATTTCCTCAGACATCCTATTTGTCTCACCAAAAATTTAAAACAAATACAAATAGACAAACTACCAAGAGTGTGAACTTGTAATAAAGCCATTTTCCCTGCATGAAGATGAAGCCTGAAACTTATTTTGAGAAAAGCTAAAGAAAATGTTCTAGGAAAAAAGTCAAACTTCACTGAAGTTCAGTGTAACATTAAACATTTAATATATGACTTTTTTCCCTCCCCGAACTTTTACAAAACAGGCTATTGAACATATTTATTTATGAGAACATGCAGTACCTCACATATGCCCAGCTTCCTGAGTGTGTGTGACATTACAGAATATTAATATGCCTGAGGAGGAACTTAACCATCCAGTTATTCTTAATTATACTATATGCCCTCCAAATGTTCTGGTATCTCAAATCTACTAATTCTGATACATCACACCCAACTAAATTTATGTTCCGTTGAGTCTACTGTGCATTTTGAATCCACACTGCATGCTAAGAAACCCCTTAAAATACCATTTAAAATACATTAGAACCAAATATTATTTTTTGCATATGTGGATTTGAAGTAGATAGCTGAAACAACCTTGCTCAACTGTAAAACAGGATGTCTCTACTTTTGAAATTCCCAGGAACATTAAATACCTCAGCTAAGTTCTGAAAACAACTCCTCTTGACCCAGACTGTTACAAAACACTGAAGAAAACCTTAGCACAGGTAACTTCTAAACTGTTATTCTTGTTGTGAATACTTGTCTCTATCACACAGCTAGATCTTCCTCTACCCCCAACCCCATATCATGCTATGTATTAAAGGAGAAAAAGGTCTGTGTGGAGCTTTTTCTTATGAAAGAGTGATAAATATCTTTCTCCCTTGAAAATCTTATTCTGAGTGATTTGTGGTATTCCTCACCCCTTAGTGTCTGTATTCAGATAAATGTAAATGTATCTTGTCAACTAAGCAAAGTCCTGAAAGGAATCACATCAGAAATAGACAAGGTTAGTAATGTTTCACATCTTCCAAGTTCCAGAAGGTAAATAAAGTACTTCCAGCTTCCCAAAAAAACCATTCCACAATGGAAAGAAGTCACACAGACTGTGGCTGCATAAGCAGTTGCAGCTTCTGTGCCCAAGGACTTCTTGGCTCCTGTAAACTCAGAGAAAAGCTCATCTCTACTGTCAAAGCAGCTGATATCTCCCCCAGGACCATTCACAACACCTCCCCAAAAACCATGCCAACACATCCTGCCACCTCTCTGCATTTCATGCTGTAAACAATAAATGCAGTGCAGCACAAGGTGGCATCTCACAGTGACTTGGTGCTACAAGCCCACCCTTTTCTGACAGCCAAGCCCTAGAAAATATGGACCTCTTAGGGGTTACACTGGGGGTTAGCATGTAAAATTGAGTCCTCCCAGCCTGCACAAAACTGTCCCAAGCCCCACAACATTTCCTTTATCTAATGCAACCCTTAGTAATCATCAGGGAGAAGATAAATTTTAGGATGAACTTGGCACAGCCACAGTCTCTGCTGAACAGATAACCATCATCAGCCCCATCCAAACTGGCTAAAAGTACCAATTATTCTTTTTAAACAGGAATAAAAAACAGGTTAGAGCTGTTTCCATCGACCTGCTACAGAGGTGTCCCACACACAGCTTTGGACAGGGAAAAAATGTCAGGCAATAAACACTGTAGGGGCTGTACAAAATCTGCTGTACAAGAGTCAGTGCCAAGCAGAGAACCAAATAAAGCATCTGTGTGTTCTCCTGTACAGCAAACGTGACCAGAGCATACTTTGCTTGGCTCAAAGGAAAACACACCATACAAAAGGTTTTGCAGCTTGCTCTTTACTTCCAACTTTCATTTACAAATGTCACAGTTGGAACAAGTGTTGGCAACAAGAGCAACACTGCTAAAAGACTAATCAGTGCTGGAAACCAGCCCAAGCTTAAGACGCAAGAGCCCGAGGCAGGGCTACTCATCTATTAACTCCTCCATGCAAGTCCAGGTTTAAAATGGATTCCCTGGAAATCAGGCAGCAGCAGCACGTTCTGAAGGCACAGATGCCATCTAGTGGGACAGGACTGGCAGCCTCACAGGAGAGCCACCAAACAAAAGCACACTGAGCCAAAAGGAGGTGTGTATAAACCCTCAGAAGAGCAGGACTTACAAACACATCTCCAGAACATGCTACTGACACATCAGTTTGTGGCCACGGGTGCATGAAGTGACTGCAAAAAGCCACCATTGCAATTTAAGGTTTCTTCAGCTACTATTACTATTTTTAGTTCAAAGTTTAACACACGGTTAGGATTTACACAGCAGCTGTTAAAAATAACACTCACCTCAGGAAAATGATCACTTCAATAGCAAGGGTGTCACACCAAAATGCCATTCAGTAAGGGTGGGATACCAAGGAAATATGTCATTCCAAGAAAAAAAATAAACCTGGCAGCCAAGATTAAACCACATCAGATTTGGACAATTTAATAGCTAAGTGGAAAGCAGGAAGAGATGACTTTTGAGCCAAGTTACACTGTGGCTGGAAACATGCACTGCAGATCTTGCCACCATTGAAAAGCTGATAATGCAGGTTAAAGGACAACCTGACACTGCCCAAGTATTTAAATAACACTACTGATTTTAGCAACAAGAGTTCAGGAAGGCATTTCCAAGTTTTGATATGGCCACAAGTTAACAATGCTTATTACACAAATTGCAGGCTCAATAGTGATGAATTGGAACAACACTAATCAAAAAGTTTCTATTAGGTTTTGTTAACTATCAGAGAGCTGGGAGTGACTGTGATCCAGAAGGATGACTGAAGCTGTGAGGCTGTCACAGCAGGAATGCACAAAAGCTGATGTTGAGGGCAGAAAGAAATCACCAAGCTCCAGCCCCATCTCTCTGATCTGCTTTATGAGCACACCAGAAGCAGCTCCTCAGGGAAAGTTAGCAAAATTAAGTTTAATAAGCTATCAACACTGGAAACAGTGCTTAGGAATGTATTCGTTTTAAAACATCACAGCAGCCTTAAAAACTGACAATAGCAAAGAAAAGCCACATTTTGGCTGAAGAAACTAATGCACTGAATAGGTCAATCAATCTCAAAGAAGCTGGCAGGGATGGGAAAGCACCCTTTTCCTATCCAGATCTACCAAACAGCAGCACTAATCAGTGGGACAAAAAAGTGTAATGGGAGGAGATGCCATTTGGCTAATTATGGAAGCTAAAAAAAAGACTCTGGAAAAGGAACCATAAACAAGGATCATAGTATAGAACTGCAACTGATTGATTTTGATTTTCCTTTCTTGTTAACTTGTCCTCATTTTCTCATAAAAGAACTTAACATTTTGAATAGCTGGAATACAATTCTAACTCTTATATGCTTATTCAGAGGCAAAGGCCTTTTTATTGCACCTTTTCAGTAACAGTGACTATGAGCCAGATGGCACCACAGGTAAGACCCATGCCCACTGCAACACAGGACAGCTTCAGAATTAGTTGTGGAGCTAAACACAAAGCAAAGTATGATGTCTGGTGAAGAAAGGCCTAAACCCAGTGCCTTTATGGAAAAGCAGCAGCTGATGAATGAAACTGTCCTTGGAGTTCAGAGCAATTCACACCAGTACATGGAAAGGTTCAGCTTTTGTAAGTTGACTTGCCTTGGTAGTGCTGAAGCAGCCTGTTCATCCTGACATCCCAGAGCTTCACAGTGCTGTCCGTGCCCCCCGCGGCAATGCAGTTCCCGCTGGGATGGAAATCCACGTGGTTCACAAACCTGCCAAGGGCAAGCAAACACAGCTGCTTGGGGTCAGCTCCTGATAAAGAGCAGAGGAGCCTTCCCAGCAAGGGAAGCTGCATCATGACTCATTGGGTGTTAGGGAAAGGAGGAGATAACCTGAAAATTTATTTTGCTGAATTTCTCTCAAGACCTTCCTTCTAAACCCCAGGCAGATTGCAGGCTCTTACCTAAGCACATCCTAAGTAGTTCACATTACAAGTGTAGGAACTGTAGACACAAACCTCCTGAAATCTGATGGATCCAACTGTCACAACAACATTTTCAAGAGCTCATTTAATGTTTGCATAATATATGTCTTCTATTAAATTAACATTATTTCCAGAGCGATGTGTACAAGACTGAGCAGAGATTTTGCTTCTGTTAAATAAATTAAAGATGGAACTCAGTGCATTTGTGCCTGAAATCTTATGTTGCCACTTGGAGAGTAGCAAGTTTCTTTCTGGACCTGAATCCAATCAATTTTTAGTTGGGACAGGAAAGTACAATAAAAGCTTCAAACCCTTCAAGGAAAGATACCTTGTAACTCCTCACCAAACAAACTGGATAAAATTAATTATCTTTGGAGCATTCTTGTAGCAAGTACTGAAAAATTGAGATATTTCAATAGGTTGTTTGGACAAGACACATACTTAAGAGCACTGAAAAAAAAAACAATGTCTGGATTTGTCTTAATATCAAATACTACCTAGAAAAAACATAATACTGCACTAGAAATTCAGTGCAGCAATGAATTAGGGAGATTCCAGTTCCAGTCCCAGTTCTCTCTCTCTCTTTTATGTTTCTGGGTAAATTATCTTTTGCTGTGTCTCAACATTCCAAATTTGACAGCTATTTTTCTGAATGCAAAGTGGAGTTTTTGAATAACCTCATTTTTTAAAAACTTGAAGATGAATCAAAGCATTCAAGTGCCATTCTGTCAGTAGTTTTTGCACTTTTAATTTATGTCAACTCAGAGCAAAATAAAAGACGAAATAAGGAATTTAAGCATCTCCAAAATAAATAAGCACAAAGAAACTGAGGCTTGAGGTGTTGGACAGTTACTGAAATATAACCCTCCCAGTTCTAACTTTGAGCAGTCAAAGAGGCCAGGGCAATTCAGGGCTGGGCCCTCACACTGGCCACTTTTGTAAGAGGTGCTAATGGATTTTTATTACTGCCAGGACAGGGACCTCTGAAGCTCACAAACCAGGTGTAAATTCCCCAGGTAAGCCCTGTCCAGACATCACCACCAGGTACTTACCCTCCATGCTCACAGAAGGAGTGGATGCATTCTCTGCTGGTTTTGTCCCACAGCTTGACAGTTTTATCATCACTGGATGACACTATCAATCGTCCATCAGGAGAGAATCTGAGGCAAGAGTCACAGCAATTAAGAAAAGCCCTCAAATGAAAGCAGTACAGGGTCAAATGAATTTAGCCAGCTGTTGAAGTGTGTTGGTAAACACTCCTCACTTTTCAAGAAGTCACAGAGGCATCAGTGAGACTGAAAATCCAATCACTAAACTGATGGAAAAGAAAGCAAAAACTAAAGTACTCAAACTATCCCTAACTCCACAAGCATATAAAATAGTCCTCAGGAAAGCCCTGAGTCTGACTTAAGATCTTGTGTCCTACTTGTTTCAAGTGTACCACAAGTTATTTCTCTGCCCTGATTCAAAACAATTCCTGCCTTTGGCATAGCTCAGAGAAACACAGTCACTCACAAGAAAGCAGCTGCAGCAGAACCTTCATTATTCCAGTGTTTTAGGAGAATAAATTAAGTTCCCATCTCAAAATATCATATAAATGATAGATCCAGATCTCTCTTCAGAGGCATACATGTTACAGAATCAGGACTTGAGTCCCTCACTACAGATCATCAGACACACTGGAAAAACATCATTTCTGCTCTTCTGTGGGCATCTCTATTGCTGCCAGACAGTGCCACCACCACATCCCAGAACTGTAATGAACTTTTCACCTACAGATAGGATAAACCTAGGATAAACCATGGCTTTATCCTAGATTCACATATGTATAAATAACTCCTTGAAACCAAATCTGAAACAGTTATCAGGAAATGATGTTATTATCATGGCAGCACTTACAACATTTTGGAGGCAGCACAGGTGAGCATTTTAATAAGGGGCATGACAAATCTAAAGAAACTAAACTGAAATAACAGTAGAAACCTCTCATTTTTTTCTATTAGCAACTTCAAGATGTAGAATTCTCCTTACCAGGTAAAAAAACCACAAAACAAATCACAAAGCAGGAAAGCCTCTGCTTGACAGAGATTACTGGAGAAACACAAAATGGGTGCAGACTGTTACTCAAAGGATGCCTCTGCAGGTCAGCAATATATTTCAGTCACTAGACACACCTGAATCACCCTGAAGAGAAATGTGTTGCACCAGACCACGACACTGAGCCTCTGCTTTGAGGGAGAAATCTCCATCTCTGCTTGTCAGAGAGCCACACTCACCTGGCACAGCGAACCCAGTTGATGTGCTGGCTCAGTGAGAACAGGAACTTCTGCCTGTGAACTGTCCACACTTTGACTGTTTTGTCATCAGAAGCTGTAACTAAGGACTGCCCATCGCTGGAGAAATGAACGCTCCTCACAGTCGCTGTGTGAGCCTTGAACACCGTGGAGTCTCCTTTGCTGCACAAAAGGGAAGAGCTCTTAAAAACTGCACAGCAGGGCAGCAAAGACATTCTGTACCTGAAAACACAGCTGTTGTGTGCTGAGCAGTGCTAGGAACCACCATTCTATGGGACTGCATGTGACCATATCAGGATAAAAGCATTGATCAACCCCAAACTTGCTCCTGCTTCATGAGCAATACAGAATACACAGCTAAGAACAGTTGTTCTTGTTCCATATTGGAGGCCAATCCAACAGGAAACAACCCACGTTTCCTATAAAGGGGGAAAAAATGCTACAGCTAGTTTGTGCAATCATCTAAACACTTATGAAAACAACAATGCAAAAGAAGACACTGAAGTTCTGTTCTGTTGCCAGGTCCTTTGCAGTTCATCTAGACAGAGGCAAGCACACAAAGACCTGACAACAGCAAGGCAGGCAGAAAAGAGGTGTTTTCACAGTTCCTCTAGACCAAGCACCTCACAACTGCTCCTGTAATGGCCCATGCTCCAGCTGGCCATTCCAGTGCCACATCACACAAGAGATAACAGACTGAATTCAGCACACCTGATGCTGTAGAGCTGTGAGCAAAGTGCCATCAACTCAGTCAGGCAATTCAAAGACAATTCAAATATCTTCATTTTTCTTTACACCTCATTTCCAAATAAATGCAAGATGCATTTTTCTGGGCATATTTAGAGATCCAACAGGTTTATGGAAGTCATGGTCCAAAATTTGTCTCCAGCATGTACTGTACCACCAGGAGCTCCATATTCACAGACTGAAGAGAAGACAAAGACACAGTGGCTCTTCTTTCCCTCAAACAGATCCCTGTCCCATAGCCAGAGAACTGCTACAAAGAAGTAAGTAGAAATTCCAAGCCAACACAAGGAGAGGGAGAAGGGAAGAGGTACTCACATACTAGGGATCCACAAACGGACTGTTTTGTCTCTGGAGCCTGAAGCCACCAGGTGACCAGAAGGTGAGAACTGGACACACAGAACTGCATCTTTGTGGCCCACGAAGCGATAGGCTCTCATCTGAGGCTTCATACTCCAGATCATCAGGGATGAATCCATGGAGCCACTTACTGAAATAAAAAAGGAGAAACAAATCCACACAAAACAAACTTGCATTAGATCTCCTCCAATTACACTAAAACTACATTTCACACTCAGTTCACCATCATGGCTTCCAGCAGTCTCACTATAGCTCCACCAGTCTGTTGCAAGCTGTGTCTTTCATTACTGTCATGCATATCATTTCATCAGTAATTCAAACACAACAAGGCCAGCCATGCATTACTTTGGACTGACAATTTACTTCCAAGAGTCCAGCCATGCAACAGCTGCAGAGGCAGAAGCCACACAGGTTGCAAATCTTCCACACACTCAGGAAATTAAGGTTATCTCATCACTTTCTTATTGGCAGAGGCAGGTATCAGCTGCAGCAGGTTAAATGTCACTACAGATTAAGCACAGCAGTCCGGTGAGTTGGTGACCTAAGAGCACCATGGCTACACCTCCCTCCAACACTTCTCCCTTGTGGCAAAACATTGACCAAAGTCAGCTCAGCAGTTCCTCACAACATATTAAAAACATAAGCTTGCAAGGTGAGTGGAGCAGTGTTTGATTTGCTGTTAGCAGGAAACATCAGAGCACCTTTTGCTGTTGCAGAGCTCAGTTACCTCCACTGCTCCCCACATCTAACTAAAGCAGAGCAGCTCCTTCTTTATCCTCTGGCCATTAAAACAAAGACAACTTACCCAATTGTTTCTTAGCATGACTGAAGTCCACACTAGTGACAGCATCTCTGTGGCCTTTGAAGTGCCTCTCCAGGGATGGATCTTCCTGGAAGACAAGAATGTTCAGACACTACAGATTTAAAAACCATCTTTTTACAATAAAATAATTTTATTTCTTCAACAACTGAACCAAGCCACATATTCACCCTACAAAAAACAGGAAGAGGAACCATCGTGCAGGCAACTGCACAATACAAAACACAAATTTCACATATACCATAAATTTTAAAAGAAGCGAATTATCCAAGCTTTTATTAGCTTGGATCTTAGGCGACTGCACAAATCCCTCATGCACTTTTACAACACGCTGCTGGCACAGAGGCTCTAAAGCTGACTGTAGAACAGATAAGCCATGTCCATGATCACCTGAGCAGGCAGCCAAGCTCAGCTTTGCTCTGACAGCTGCTCATCTCAGCTCAGGTGTAGCCAAGAGGCCACTGTTGGCACAGAAGAGACAAACTCGCAAGATTTAACACACCTGTTCAAACAGGCAGGAGGAATGAAAGGTGCAGCAAAACAGACTGACACACAAACCTTCCCACAGCACCTTGCTGCAAAGGCCAAAAAAGCCTGAGGTCAGGCAAAAAACCAAAGGCCCGAGAGAACTGTTACTAGAGGTATTAACAGTTGAAAATTGCGCAGAGTTCAGGACAGGCTGGTCAGCCTTCAATCCCTGCTCTCACACACACTGCCCCTGCCTCCCTGGAAATCCCCACTCCAGCCTTCTCCCGCTCAGGGCTTGACCAGAACCCCTGCTCAGACAAGCAACCAGCCCCAGGAGAGGGCAGCCCTTCCCTCTCAACACCCAGCACCGGCCCTCAGCAGATGCAGACCCGCTCCAACAGCTCCCGCTCTCCACAAACANGTCCCAGCCCCACGATGCCACCCCACAGCAGCACCGAAGCCCCCCTAAGCCCAGCACTGCCTCCCACTGCCTCCACCGCCACCCCGGCCTCAGAGCCCCCCTCAGCACCAGCCCTGACTTCCCCTTTCACTCTTCCCGGCACAGCCACAACCCTCCCGGCACGGACACAACGGCCCAAGGGCAGCTAACGCCGCCACCCCCGCTCAGCGGCAGTGCTCCCAGCCCTC
>WEIU01006668.1:14833-45909 GCA_013389925.1 Aegithalos caudatus
ACCGAGCCCGGGAGCTCCCCCGGGCCCTGGGACTGAGCCCCTCTGAGCACAGCCGGCCCCGTCAGGGGGCTCAGGGCGGTGGGGAAAGCCCCATCCGGCGGTGTTACATCAGTTACCCGGGCAGGGTTGCGGCCGCTCCCTGGGCAGCCCGTTCGGTGCCCATGCACCCCGCTCCGCCTCAGAGCTGCTCTGGGGCTGAATGGCTCCAGAGCCTGGTGGAGGCGGCCCCCGGATCTCAGCCGGAGGAGGAGCACAAGCCCGTGCCCTCTGGGGCTAAGAAGCCGGGCTGGTCACTTCCACGAAGTGGTTCAGCTGGTGGGAGATCAGTTGCTTCTGCTTGGTGTGTGGGTGTCCAAAGTAGAAACTCACCCTCAGGGTTGTGAAAAGAGCACAGGACAACTGAGAAAGGGTTATTCTTCCAGTGGTTTAATACCAACTCTAATTTATTTCTTCCAACTCTACTCATCTCTGTCTAGGAACAGCGCTATTAATTAGACACTGTGGACTGGACACTGCTCTCTAACAGGTGCCTGTGTGAAGCCCAGATTTCCTCTCCATGAAGCTTGGGTTGAACATCCAGGCTTCAAAAGGGGTCTTTCCTCCATCTCTTCTGCATCTGGGCCCCTTCCTTTAAGGACACCTCTCCTCTTGCACGTTTCCAACAGGCAGGGATGCTCTCTGTTGAAGCTGGGGTTATAGTAGTAGAGGATCTAAAACAAGCAAAGGAGAAGAGTTAGCGGCCACCATCCCAAGACTGGTGACCCCAAAGTTACTCCAAATTGCAGCAGAGGATCATGTACTCTGAGGGCCGTGTAGCACCTAAAGCTCAGGCTAAAGCTTGTGATGGTTGTGTTCAGGCATCCCCACCCCTGGGATTTTGCCTCCTGAGAGCAGAGCAGTGTACGACTTTCAAAAGCAGAACAACTGCTTTTGAAAAGCAAATATCACTGTTTCTCAGCAGCTTCAGTGCAGATGTGAGCAGGCAGGTAATCTTGTTGGTCCTTTGGTACATCTGCTTGGCATTGGACAGGTGCCACAGGAAGTTTTCAGATTTGATGCAGCAAAACACAGAGCAAAGACATTCAGAGAAATCAGTGAAATCAGGTTATGCTGAGTCTGTCTGTGCCTTTAATGGGTTCAAACTCAACAGAAATGTCTTATCTGCATTTGTACTGGTCAGAAAGACTCACTCAAACCTGCCTGAGCACAGCCTGAGGAGAAAATGAAAACCAGATCACTGACTCCCATCCCCTCCATAAGAGAATCACACACTGCCTTGGGTTGGAAGGGATCTTAAATATCATCAAGTCCCAACACTGCTGCCTTTGGCAGGGATGCCACTCACTATCCCAGGTTGCTCAGAGCCCCACCCAGCCTGGCCTTGAATACTTCAAGGGATGGGGCATCACCAACCTTTCTGGGCAACCCGTGCCAGGGCCTCACCACTCTCACAGGGAAGGATTTCTTCCTAACATCTAATCCAAACCTGGCCTCTTTACTATACAACCACTGTTTCTTTTCCAGCCACTCGCTGCCCACAAAAAAAAGTCCCTCTCCCTCATTTTTATAACACCCTTATAAAAAGTAGCTTCTTTTCAACCCTCAAATGCTCTTCTATGAGGAGGCCTTATTTGCTGTGAAGGCCCCTCTCTCCTCCTGACTATCACAAGCATTAATAGCTGTGCAGAACAGCTGCTGTACCTGGCTGTGAGCAGAGGCTGCTGCTTCCTCTGCCAGGAATTCAGGCAGGGAGGCAGATCTTTGGGAATCCCTCTGCATCTTGGTGAATCCATATGCATTCAGCTGTCGCATGAAACTTTTAATTTTCTGTGTGTGGAAGACCTGCTGTCCTTCCTTGCCCAGCACTTCCATTTCAAAGAGATCTTTGTTGATGGCCACACACTTTCCACCCTCACTCCACCAAATGGACTGAAACTTGCCACTTTCCAGCATTTTCCAAAGCTTCTGAGGAAAGCACAGGGACAAGAACTCTCGCTCCATGGCAGCCCCAGACAGCTTGGCCGTGTCCCTGCAGTTGGCAGGCAAAGACCAACTGGCACCAACAGACAGCGGGTTCCAATGGAATGTTCTGGCATATCACTGTGGTACCTGGGCTGTGCTGTGGGCACATTGCAGGTGACATTTCTGTCATGGTTGGCAGTGGTGCCCTGGCATGGGAAGCAGCCTGAGGAGAAACTGCTGAGGAGAACTTGTTGCTTCTCTGTCCCAGAGCCACCAGTGGTGGGAGTCCAGAGCCCAGCAGTTGTCCTGAAGGGCTGTGGGCAAGGAGGGGCCTGGGCCGTGTCTGGCTGCACCAGGAGTGGGTCCCCAGGGAGGAGCTGGCATGGCTGCAGCCTTGGGCATCCCAGGGCCCTGTTAGGGGAGATTTCCAGCTGGACCCCTCTGACACCTGCAGAAATGTGGCTCCCTGGACCCCTGCAATGCAGAAACAGCAGCTCTAGCATGGAGAATCCTTTTCCTGACGTTTCCTGCCCCAAAGCACCAGGGATTCCTTGATGTCAGCCTATTGTCTTTGCAAACTTCTTGAATAGGATTGCACTTTTTTAATCTAGTGGGTTTAAAACCAGCTGGGAGAAACGGACCAGAGGATGCACTTGCTTCATTTCTGGCATGACACCCAAAAGCAGTAGTTTCCTTTCTATCCATGAACGAGCCAGCAACTGGGCTGGGATAATAAAGCCCAAGCCTTCACTCAAGCCATGTGGTTAAGCATTGTTCTGGTTTACTTTATCTGAATCACTCCTGCTTTGTTCATAAATGCAGAGCCATGAACATAATCCCATGAACTGGTCTTCTCAGGGAAGCCATCCATCCTTTCTTCTTGCTTCCCTGCCATCCTACAGTAGAGAGTCTGCTGGTTCAAGTGTTTGTGTGCCTCAAAACTCTGCATTCCTCCCTGCCCTTTGCAGTACTGCATCTGAAGAGATACATTCCTCCCTCAGACACGGCCTTTCTGCCCACATAGCTATGGATTTTGGATCTGGAAGTCTGAAGCGGTTTCTAGCATGGCCTGACCTGTTCCTCATTAAATTCTTTGGCATTTGAGTATTAGCTTTTCTTTCTCTGCACTGAAATAAAAAAAGAAGATCTACATGATGCTAAATATGCCTGAGGTCTGAAAGAATCTTGTCCAATCCATTTTAGAGAAATAAAAAACCAAAAACACGTTGTGATTGCACTCCCACTTCTAAAAGCAGGAAATGGGAACATTTGTTTTAATTAAAGGATTCTACCACCCAAAAAACCACCCCCAGTTGCCTTCTAGATAATACACGAGCAGCACCTATGGTGGCCACGGATGGTTACTCTCCTTCCCTCAGCCCTGGGGTGCCACTCCCTAACACCAGCAGCCAGAAGTGCCAGCAGATCACTGCTGTGACACTCTCACCTGCGGGAGTTCAGAGCAAATGTCAAAAGACAAAGAATTAAAGAAAATTCATGTCAAGAGGGGAAAAGGGGCCCTTGGGAGCAACAAGCACACAAGTCTAGCGGTGGAATTGAGAGTCTTGAATAGCCCAGTTCAGCCATTCAAACATTATTGTGGCATCATCTGCCTCGCGTTTGGGCAGGATGGGGTTTTTCCAATGCCTCGGGAGCGGCGGCCCTGGGAGCCAGCCCCCTCCTGCCGCCCAGCCAGGGAGGTGGCCCTGGGGTCGTGTGCTGCTGTCACCCCGGTCGTGTGCTGCTGTCACGGCGGTGTCACGGCGGTCTCATGGCGATGTCACCCCGGTGTGACAGCGGTGTCTCCCCGGTGTCTCCCCGGTGTCACCCCGGTGTCTCCCCGGTGTCTCCCCGGTATCACGGCGGTGTCACGGCGTTTCTCCCCGGTGTCACGGCGTTTCTCCCCGGTGTCACGGCGTTTCTCCCCGGTGTCACGGCGGTGTCACCCCGGTGTCTCCCCGGTGTCACCCTGGTGTCTCCCCGGTGTCACGGCGGCTGGGGGCACGCCTGCCGTGCCGCAGATGGCCACCGGGGGGCAGGCTGGGGCCGCAGACACGTCCCTTGGGTGCGGAGGGAAAAGCGAGCGGGAGAAGGGGATGGAATGCACCGCGGCTTCCTTGGAGATGAACCGGGCCGGTCCAGGCAGCTCCTTTGCGAAGAATACCGTAACTCTCCATGATAAAGGCGCTGAGCTTGCCTCTTGCAAATGCCACTTCCCAGCTTGCCACCTAGGCATTATCTAGTAATTCTCAGCAAGTCTTTCCCTGGGCTTATTTGTATCACTGTGAATCAGAAAGACACCAGAAGCCGCAGGATCTGTCCCCTCTGTCACATCGACACAGCGTTGCACCGGCAGCCCTGCCAGGGGTGTGATTTCTGCATGCTGCAAAAGCTATTGCACAGCATTCAGGTGAGTCGTTCTTGCATGAAATTACAGTTGACCTTTGACTCCAAGACCAATTCATAAAGCCCTGAATTTCTCTCTAGAGTACGTGGGTCTAAATTTAGCAAATAAACTTAATGTTTACCAATGCTATACTGGAAACCCCAGTTCTCACCTGTCCTGTTAATACTTAAGCTGCTGAGTCTCTATCAGTCTCTACTCATTCCTTTGCAGTTCTTAGAATATTCCAAGGGACAGAGTGCAAAGCTTCAGAAAGCCACCATGAGGCTTTTTCTGAAAAAGCTGAGGTTCTCAACAAGACCAGTGGTGGGAAGAAGTATTTTGCCATCTACAAAGGAAACTCCAAGAGACATGGGGTTGGTGAATGCAATGCACAGAGGCTAAAATGGAACCAACACCCACACCCAGGTCTCCCAGTTGCTAGCAGCGGTCTCGCAACAAAGTCACCCTGTCCCCATGATCCTCACGATCCCAGCATGGGTCCTTCATGGCTGCTTTGTGTCCCATCCCAATACAGCCTGGAGATGGAGGCAGTGGCCTTGGGCAACCCACCCTGCAATGCTATGGCATTGAAATGACCATCTGGGATGTGACAGCCACCCTGTTACTGGCACTTTGCAGCCAGAGAGCACAGCAGGGACTTAGGCAGCTCGAGCACACAGCCACAAGGAGCCAAAGAAGGCAGATGAAGATTCACAGCACAGAGAGTTGTTGTCTAACCTCCTTGGCTGTTGCTGTGGAAGGGGGCAGCTGCAGACAGGTTAGACACTGCAGAAGGGAGCAGACCCACCAAGCAGTTCAGCTGGTGACAGTAACATGGTCCCTTTGCTTCCATGGGGAGAGGCTGCTTTACATCTGATGTATGTAAAGCTGAAGATGTACCTTGCTGCCACATCAGTTATTTTTTCTCTTACTAATGACCTTGTCCTCCCCTGTGTGCCAAACGTATTTATTTATAGCCTGCATTTCTTTTTCGCACCTGTCTTTGTGCTTATTACCCTTCCTTACAGAGTTAAGAAAAAGACAGGAGGAAAAAAAATCATTTTTTTCTCAAGTAAGTCCTGACCTAAATGCAAATCTGTTCAAGCAAATTCAGAGAGCTTTGATGCTGCATAAGTAGAGAAAGGAAAGGGGAGCAGCCTCTACTGCTATCAGAACAGATCTTTATTGCTGTGTAACAAGCAGGCAATGAAGCAAAAGCCACGGGAGTTTGAAGAGGAAGCTCAGCCAAAAGTCACCTGGCTGCCCAAGGTGCTTGTTATCAGAGCCTTGAAAAGAGGGGGGAAAGTGACACAAGCTGATTGTAGCAACAGCAGGACACGGGGGACAGCGCTGGGGGAGCCTCTCCTCAACACCCGGCATGCAGAGGGCCTTTGCTGTTGTGAAGCAAAGAGGCTGCAATGCCTGGGCTCTGCAGTTGCTCAGGACACCAAGAGAAAATATTTCTGCTTCAGATTTGAAGGATCTGCTAGGTAGAGAGTCAGAAATCAGTCTGTTAATTGCAATACCCTGTTTTATTTGCTGCCTAGTCTTTGCAGTAGATTTGTACTACTTTCACTGCTCATCCGTATAGCTGAAGGGCTGCGGGCAAGGGTGACAAGAGGATCCATGCAGAAGCACCAGAGGAATGCACTGCTACTCCCTCTGTGGAGCTACACAGCTCTTAGGCAATCCAAGAGAGAGGGAGTTAAGGGAGCTCGTACATGCCTGCAGTTTCCAGAATAGCCTAAAGGAGGAGAAGGATTCAGGAGTGAGAAAACCTGGCAAGCTGGATCCAGCCAGAATGCCATCAGCAGCCTTCTCAGCATCTACAAAGTTGTCTCTGACCACTTGCATCAGTTCTAGTTTCTTAAGCCACTATAAGATCTTAAAATCTGTTACAGGAATGTAGATCAAACCTGGCTTTAAAATGTCTCCAGCACAGGTGGCTCAGCTGTGCTGATCTTGCTGACCAAGGGCAGGTGCCTGAACTTTCTCTGCTGGTGTCTGCAGGGGTGAGCAGAGTTCAGGCTTCACTGAGCTCACAATTGCATCAACACAGAGCCCAAAGTGCACAAAAACTGGTGCTAGGAAAACACTAGCTGAGTTCACAGGAGTGAAGCTGAGACCTTTGGGACATGGAATTCCTCACTCATGGGGCACATGTCCAGCACCCACACCCAGCAGGGTTCATTGCCACACAGACCCAGGTGCTGGCCAGGGCAGGTAACACTGCATGGTCCAGCACCACCCACCCACAAAGCACAGTATTACCAGTGCCATGGAAGCATGTTCCAGTATTCACCTCTCCCCATGGGGCTGCCTTCCAAACAACATTGATCACTGGCCTGGATCACATTTGGCCTTGACTTTAAAGCCTCTAATCTTATGGAAAAGTTCTTTGTCCCAGAATTTCCCAAATCTGGGTCCCCACTCTGCAGATTAGAGGAGGGTATCAGTCAGACCCTGCTGAAGAGTATCAAGTGTCCATGGAAAGTGTCACATGGGAAGAACTAAAAGGATGAATACTCATCCATGCTGAGGGCAGAATGGGCAGGGGGACATCAACCTTTGCAGAGAAACTCCTACTGACAGGAGAGTTTTGTCAGCACAGACAAGCACAGAAATGCCCAGTCCTTCTGAAGCTCTAAGCTCTCAGGAGCCTTGCACCTCCTGAAGACACAGACAACAGCTTCTCTCCTTCCCACACATCATTCCTGCATGTTGCAGAGAGGAATGGCAGTTAAGTGTGACCAGAGCAGAGCACAGAACACCCCAAATATCTGTTACATTTGCTGCTTTTCCATGCTGAAGGGAAGGATGCATCTGATTGCCAAAGGTCAGAGCAGCCCTTGTTTCAACCAGCATTAACTCTATGGCACCCACCTGACCATCTCCCCTGCAGCACTTTCCCCTCTGAACAGACTATAATTGCTAAAGCTAGACATTCCTGCAGTGAATTGAGCTGTGTGAGGGGATAGTGGTTCTTTGTATTTCCAAGCCAATTGAAGCAGGCAGAACTAGATAGTTTTGGGCCCACTGCCCACACCAATTGCTTCCTTGCACAGATCATTTACCCTTCCAACATCTTATCCTCAGGGAGAGAAACATGCTCCTGGCTTCCTTTCTGTCCAGTGCCAACAGGAGTTCAGCCTTGGCTGCACCTCTTTGTGCTGCCATGACATGGCCATGTTTGTGCTGGGACACCTGCCTTGCTGAGGCCGCTAAAGGACAAGTGGGACATGAAAGACACAGAACTATATAAGAAGAGAGTTTTCCACTGTTCAAATAGGACAGGACAACTAGAAAGGTTTACTGTTCAAACAGTTTATTATCAACTCTGTTAGGTTGTGTCTACAAGATGTTATATCCATACTGTGCTCCAGGAGGCTCCAGAAGCATGGGAGCAGCTGCCAGTGGAGACAGATGGGCTTCAGCAGACACCTGTGTGTCCCTCCACACTGACCATCTGGGCTTCTGGAGGGGCCTTTCATCCAACCCTGCTGCACACAGGCCTCTCTGTTTGAGGGCAGCTCTCCTTTTGCACGTTCCCAGCAGCCAGGGATGTGCTCTGTTGAAGCTGGGGTTATAGTAGTAGAGGATCTAAAACAAGGAGAAGTGTTAGCTGCTACTGTTCCAAGACTGGAAAAACCCAAGCTACCAGAACTAGGATTCTGAATTGCAAAAGAGGAGCATGGCTAACAAAAAGGACAAGGGCCACATGGAACTTACAGCTCAGGCTAAAGCATTATGTGACCATTGTGTTCAGCCATCACCACAACTGATGTTTTGCCCTCTTGGGGACCAAAGCAGAACAACTGCTTTCAAAAGCTAAATATCACTATTTCTCTGCAGCTTTGGTGCAGGTGTGAGCAGGCAAGTGATCCCATGATCCTTGGATGCTTCTGCTTGGCATTGGCCAGGTACCACAGGGAGGTTTTGGGTTTGGTACACCAAGAAGACACAGAGCAAAGACATTCAGAGAAATCAGATTACACTAAGTCTGTCCCTTAAACGGGTTCAACCTCAGCAGATCTCACTGAAATTTATCTTATCTGCATTTCTAGTAGTCAGAAAGGCTCACTCAAACCTGCCTGAGCACAGACCGAAAAGGAAATAAAAACCAGACCAGACACCCATCCCCACCTTTTCTATGGCAAGGCCTTATTTGCTGTGAAGGTCCCCCTCTCCCCCACACTATCACAAGTGCTGGTTGCTGTGCAGAGCAGCTGCTGTACCTGGCTGTGAGCAGAGGCTGCTGCTTCCTCTGCCAGGAATTCAGGCAGGGAGGCAGATCTTTGGGAATCCCTCTGTACTTTGGTGAATCCATAGAGGTTCAGCTGGCGAATAACACTCCTGATGTGCCGTGTGTTAAAAACCCGCTGACAAACTCCCCTGCCCAGCACCTCCACTGTGAAGAGATCTTTGTTGATGGCCACACACTTTCCACCCTCACTCCACCAAATGGACTGAAACTTGCCACTTTCCAGCATTTTCCAAAGCTTCTGTGGAAAGCAGAGGGGCAAGAATCGACTGTCTTTGCCTGTGCTCTCAGCAGGAGCTCGTTTGGTCTCGTGTCTGTCACTGCCAGGCCGGACATCCCGCTCATCCTCCATCACTTGTATGGCAGTGTCACAGGGCACAGTATCCCCCTGTCCTGGAAGGCCAGGAGAAGCCATATCAGCCCAGTGCCCCAGAGCATCTGGAGCAGAAAGGGGTGGTGTTTCTGTGGAATCAGCTGGGTTTTCTATTCTCACAGGTGGACTGAAGCTTCCCTCATTGGCCATCACCCTGCACAGCCATATCTCGTTCTCCCAGTCAGTGGGCAACAGCCAACTGGCCATGGCTAACTGCAAATAAATGTTCTCTTTCTGAAAGCAGACACCTGTGTGTCCTGTGCAGGAGCTGGTGGGAACACCTCTTTCTCCATGACAGCAGCAGTTCCATGGACAGGCCAAAGATCTTGGCAGCTTCCTGAGGGGCAGCTTTCCTCCAGCTCCTCATCCAGGCACAATGCAGCTGGGGCTCTTCTTTGGGGGCCTACTCTTGGCTTGTAGCCTTCCAGCACCTCAGGATGGTCCATCTTAAAGTTGGGCTATAACAGAATCATAGAAGCTAAAAAGTGCAGAGGAGGAGAGTTATTTGTAACAAGTTTAAGTCTGGAAAACAAAAATACATAAGAATTAAAACTTTAGTCTTAGCCAAAAGCCAGGCCTGGGTATTGAAGAAGGTAAGTTAGGGCAGTTTGAAACCTCAAACTTGGGCTAGCTCAGATGTTACAATATGATTCTTTTAAGTGATAACCAGCCTTGGGTTTTTACCTGAGTAAGTCCACAGAGCTGTCCTGAAGGGCTGTGGGCAAGGAGGGGCCTGGGCCATGTCCAGCTGCACCCAGGAGTTCCCAAAGAGCAGCAGGGACAGCTGAAGCCTGGTAAATCCCAGTGCCCCGTTTGGAAACCTTTCCAGCTGTACCCCTCTGACACCAGCAGAAACACCCTGACAGTCTGCACCTTTTGTGATTCACTGGAGAAACACCTTACAAGCTCCCTGGTAACAAACTAGCCTTTCAATTGACTGTGAAAAGTTCTGCCAAGCAAGAGGAAATGGTTTTTCTTGTTGAAACACATTGCAGCAAGCCTTTGTGTGGAGTAAACACTCTCCATGCCAGCAGCATCAATACAAACAACCTGTCTTGGTACCCAGTTCTGAGCTGCTGCTTGTCTCTTTCTTGCAGCCCAGCGTGAGGCAGTTTGGCTGCAGCATTCTGTGATCTCTGTAAGAGGGGAGGTTATTTCTGAGGTGACAGAGACCCAGCAGATGGCTGAGAGCCCAGGACAACCCCTGAGCTCACCTTGTTAGCACTGCCAGGTTGCTGTTCTCTAACAATCTGTTCTAAACACTGGCTAAGTTTGGAAACGGTGCTAAAAGCAGGCTTGTCATGGTCATGCCAATGAATGAAGAGCTTGTCAACAGAGGGAGAGGCACCAGCAGCACAAGGGAGAAGTATAAACATGATTATATTTCCCCTATAGAATGGTTTATATCTAGGTGATATATAAATATCACCAAAGATACATCTTTGAATCCTTCAAACTGCTGCAACAGAGCTTTAGTACTGTATTAAGGGCTGGAAAATTGAAGGAATAGAGGATATTTCACTGTCTAGCTCCAGTCTTTTGCAAATGGATGTGAATCTTCTATTCAAAACAGAATCAGCAAGCCAGTTCCTAACATGTTCTGACTCTTAAAAAGTGTCCATATTCAGCTTTTGACTTCAGCTTTATCTCCAGAAAATCCTCAGCAATTTAGGCTTACTCCAAGGGCAAAGCTCACCAAGCTTGCACAGAAGACAAGGAACAGCAACATGCATTGTTGGTAGCAGGGCAAACCCTCTGTGGTGAAGAGCCAGCACCCAGTGAGAACAGCACCATCTCTCCCAACTCAGCCTTCAGGAAATGAGTTGTGTTTTTACCTGTGAAAGCAGAAAGGGAAAGAAAGGTGATGGTTCTCACAGGAAGATGGACAAGTCAAAAAAAAAAGGAGCTGCTACAGCTGCAGTGAGTTTGGGGTGTATTGTTTTGAGTTTTCCTCAAAAGTTATAGGAAAGTTATAGGAAAAGCCTATAAAGGTGTAGGAGTATCCTGCAACACCTCAGGCCTTCTCAGAAGTTTCCCACTGGAAGTCACCCAGCTCTGCATTTCTTGGTCAGGTTTACTCCCTCTTGGAGAGCAGACACATTCCTCTGCCTCTACCCTTCAGCTCAATGCCAGGCCTTCAATGTGTCTGATAGATAAACCAAGCACATTCTTGCTTAGCACCATATATTGACCCACTGATGAGTTCTTTTTTCATCATCTCCTGGAGATGTGGGAAGCAGCTGGATCCATGAGAGGAAGCAACAGCATTTCAGGCATTTCAAAAACAGAAATATCAAAAAGGTTAGGCTTGAACCAAGTGAGGCAGACAAAGTCCATAACCCTTGCCAGAAGGATGAGCAATGCAAACAGTGCGTGCCTGTATCTGAAGGACAGATTTTCCCCAGTCACAGCAGAGGAATATGTTTTAAGTAGCTGACTTTTGGTCTTTTGTTTTGTTTACTTCACCAAAGACAAAACCAAAAGTGACGCCATAGCCTGCTTTATTAAGTGCAGAAGGAACATCTGGGAACAGCAGCAAAACATGACAAAGTCCAGACCAGCCTAAACAGAGACACACAAACCCTGCTGCTCAGCCTGCTGAATGTGCAGATATTTATCTATTACAGCTGCTACCACAGCTGAACAGAACATACCTGCTGGGCTTCAGGATGCTCCAAGCAGCCAGGAAAACAGGGGAATGTCACACTCAGCTGCTCCTCAGGGGTTGCTTGGTCCCTGGGATAACCAGCACTGCACAGAAGGAGCAGACCCCCGGCTGCTGGGAGCAGATCCCACAGCCTCTGCCACAGCTGTGTCCATGCTGGCTCCAGTCCAAGGGCTGTATGGCTGCTGCCCAGTTACCAAGCTCCTGGCAACTTCTAGCCTGTGCCAAGTAGAAGCTGAGGAGCAGAATGAGGAAGTGATCCACTGAAACTCATTCTGTGTCAGGGACTTCCCCACACAACCTGCACAAGAAAGGCATTGCCTGCCCAGGAAGTGCCACACTAAGCCTGGAGAGTGGCCAAGCTGTGGTTCGAGCTGCCTGATTTGATCACAGAAGCCAGGACCTCTGCCAAGTGCAGGCACTGGCTGAACACTGTTATAATACATTCCCAAGTACCAGGCCAGTTGTTTCTAACTCCTGTTATTTTCATTATGTATCTTTCAGTATTTTGTGTTAACCTGAAGAGAGATGGTGCCCAGTTTCAGGGGGTAGGAGAACTTCATGCTAAGAACATCTAGTTTTGTTTTCCTACTCAAGCAGATCCAATCCTAGTGGTGCAAACCTAGGTGCACCAAAAAGGTCCTAACTATAAGGCAAAGGGGAAGTACTTCCCTTGCTAAATCAACTTATTGAACAACTAGGGTTGGCAGCATTTAGTTCTGTCGAATTACCCCAAAGATAATTATTCTAATCAGCAAACATTTATTAGAAATTGCAGAGGTACAGTAAAGGACCAGCAGAAGAAGGGATCGGTTGTTTCACCTGCAACTGTCCTGACCTTCAGGGAAAACTTTCTCTAGCACACCATGGTTGCCATAAATACTTACACCATGACAAAAGATGTCAGAAATGCAGGCTGTTGACATTACAAGATACTCAGCCAAAGGAAAACTGTATGGCTTTCAAACTGTGAGTTTAAAGACCAGCAAGTTTAATGATATGCTATCCTAGAGTTTAGAGAGCAGGCAAGTGCAGCTGACATTGAACACAAATATACAATTTTCTTTTAAGGAAGTTAGTTTCCAAATGAAACAGAACTGTTTAGCCCATTGCCAAGTTTCAGATCTAAACTAAGCAAGTTCATAAAAGTTCATCAAGGTACAGTTCACCAGAACTTTTATTCTTTTAATGATTAACACTATTTTGTTTTTAACTCCTGGTCTATATCCTCTGGCTCAGGGGATTGCCAGGAGCACAGTGCACACCAGCATCTTCATTTAAAGTCCACTGCAAGCTGGATGGACATTTGCTCTGACTCACTTGACACATACAGTCGGCCAAGACTGAAGTATTCAAGGCTCAGTGTTGTTTGTGCAAAACAAAGCCTCATTTGGCAGTGTGGGATTTCACAGGCTCATTTCTCAGTGTCTTCTCAGAGTGTTCAGTTCCTCCTGTCTCCTATGAGCCTGAAGAGACAGACCACCATCCCCAAGGAGGGCAGACACAGGGCTGCTCTGCTTCTTATTTGTGAAGTATTACAACACTCTGCAAGCAAACGGTCTAACCTCTCATGAAAAGACATCTTAGATAAATTCCTTGCATGGAATTAATCACACCGATGTTGCAATCATGGGTGTCATGGATAAAAATGACCCAAAGAAGAGGAGGATGACAATTTTCCATCAGGGTTTATTTACTCTAATTAGAAACAGAGATTCCCAGCTCTTTTAAGCTAGGCCAAACAACTAGCACCCACCTGTGGCCTGTTAGCTGAGGACTGTGCTAGAGCAGGTTTTTCTGCCACATATCTGGAGGGGGCTGCCTTGATCTTACAACTTCAACAGCAAAAGCATAATTTTACTGTTACTGCTGAGTATATGTCTCTTGCACAGTAACAGAAACATTTCCTTGCTACTATAAAGAGGTACCCTCATATCACCTCCAGATGTCATAATTGTAAGATAAAGAAGCTATTATACCTTGTTCAGTGTGGTACAAAACTCTGCCTTGAGCTGAGCTGTGGTCTCTGCTGTGCTGGTGAAACCAGCATTCACAATGGGGTTCTGGGCTTAGACTGTGGAGAGGAAGCTTCAGCATTAAAATATAAAATCATGAGTAACCACACTAAATTAAGTTGAACATGTCTTTTATGCAACCCCTGTGCTTTCCAAGTGAAATGCACCTGTATGGATGTGGTGCTCTTACAGCTTTTGACCTAATGCTTTTATGCAGTAGGGGAGGTGGAAAGATGACACAAGGCCCACATTCAGTAAAACACCTTTGCAGCAGGAAAATCAAACCCTCTACATCGCAAAAGCAAGCAGAGAGTCAGCTCATTGGGCTCAAGCAATTGATCAGGTAGACAACCTGAGATATCTGAGTGGTTTTCTTAGGAATGGGTGACTACTTCCACAGATTGTGCAACTGCTCTGCCTCTGCTCTGCAAACACAGCCTGATGTCCAAACAGCAGTGTCTGTAACAGCCTGACTTTGTATTGATATCATTTGCGTGCGCTTTGTAAATAAACAAATAGTGACTCACAAGTGACAGGCTTGGAGAAACCCAGGGGAGGGGTTATGGCACAGGCTAAGTCATCACCCTCTCGTCTGTCCAGGCAGCACAGAGTGGGCCTGGCTGCAGCAGGGTGACACCACAGTGGCTGCCACCTCTCTGCCAAGGCCAAACCCTCGCTCCAACAGCTCCGTGACATTTGGCCTAACTGGCAGCAGCAGCCCTGGCCTGGCAGGATATCCCCCAAAGGTGGACATTCACACTGTAGCCTCACCCAAAGGCACCTCTTTCCCCAGCACTGGGTGTGCCATCCACCCTCCAGATTGCTACACTGAATTAGCACTGGGCAAGTGAAAAAAAGTAAAGAAGAGATAGACAGAAATTAATGTTTAACCTTTTCCTGCCTCATACTACTGGCAAATGGCTGCAAGCAATCCAGAATTTTTTTTCCCACTCATTCAGCTTCTACTTGGTGAGCATTTTTGTTTCCTCTGCCATGCAAAGAGCTCTATCAACAGCAGACCTACGGAAAACAGGTCCCTCATGGATTTAGTATTTGGATAATTAGTTTCTGGTTTGGTTTTTTTTCCCTCATGGTTGCCACGGTTCAAGTCTGCTACAGGCTGTTTCTTGGTCAGTGGATGACAAGGTCTCTAACAACTGGCTTTGTGGTTTCAGAGATCTCTTAGGAACCTTTAAAAGCTTTACAGTTCTTTGAGCTTTTCACTGAACTGAAGCATGGCCACCACATTCAAAGCCGCTGGCAGGCAGTCAGCACAAGCACAGTACAACAGTGTGCCCTCATGGAGTTCAGCTTGAAACAAATGGAAAAGGAAGCCAAGAGCAAATCATATCCTAGCCTGGCAAAAATCCTTTCAAACCAAGAGAATTGCAATACCAAATCTGAAAAGGCACCGAATCAGAAGGTTCTTGTTTGTAGGCTCGTCTCCTCAATTCTTAGAGATGTAGCCTGAACCCCCAAACCAAAGAACTTGAACAGTCATGATCTAGTGACTGGATCTCCAGCCCTGAACACCCAGAGAATAGGGAAGCTCTTCAGTCCAAGTCTCATTCTCCTATCACCAACAGCAGCCAGCCACAACTGCCTGGCATAAACCCTCCTGTCAAAGATGAGAGTCAGTCCTTTATCCTTGCAGCCCATCACCGTGCAGGACTGCCTGGTACTGCTGGAGAAGCTGGATGTCAATGGATGGCTGATTCATGCTGGGACACTGGGCTATTTTCTTTACCCCCACAGCACCATCTCACCCAGCACAAGAGAGCTGTGAAACCAGTTCCTTGCACGGTCCCACTCCACTGGGCTGAGCAACCAGACATGTCAGAGGCTTACTTGAAGGCTGTGATCCTTAAGGCTTTGTCTGGTTGTAATTAAGTCACCTCCCAGGAGGGTGTCCTGCCTGCTTTACCCAGCAGTGTCTGGGCAAGGCTGTGCAGGGACAGAGACAGAGGCTGCAAGGGCCCGATTTGCAGGCTGCAGAAAGAGCAGAAGCATGCTAAGACCATCACATTGAGGTTCCAGCAGCCTCATCTTGTCTCCTTACCTACCTCAACCTCCATCCAGAGATGCACAGCCATTTCCAACTCCTTTCTCTCCTGCCCAGCAGGGCCCATCTATGCTCCTCACTCATTCCTGCCCTGGCAGGCCAGGTCTGTGCTGGGGCCACTGCACCACCCCAGAGGTGGAAGATGTGAGCATTGGCAGCAGGTTGGGGGTGTGCAGGAAAGAACAACCCCAGGCTGCAGAGAGCTCACTGCAACACAGCCAAGGTGGTTTATTTGTTCAAGCACCCTTTACTTTGACATTAATTCAAATTAGCAGTTATTTCATCCACAGGAAAACTGAAGCTTCCAAGACAAGTGACTGGTGGGACAACTACTTGCTAGCAGCCCAAATCATTATCCAGGACTCAGGCTGGTGTTTGCTTCAAAGACTCTCCATGTTCCAGTACAGCTCGCCCACTGCCCACAGGTTTTACAACATCTGAGGCTACAGTAACCGTTAAACTGCTGTTCATGGTTTGGGAAGAAAACCTACATTGAACAATACCAAAACTTATCTTGATATTAGCAAAGCAAAGTTGAGCAAATGGGAGATGTGCTCTCGCAACAGAAAGCTGTGCAGAGCCCCAGGCCAGGCAGAGAGCTGTCAAGGCCCCCACTTCAAGGGGCCAAGTCCAGGGGGCACCTAACCTCATCTCTTATCCACACCAACACCGGACACTTCCCAAAGAGGTGCAAGAACCCCAGACTGCCTGCATAGGTCCTGACCTGGCTTCCAGCACCTCAGGACTGGTTTGTGTCTGGACAGTAACACACAAGTTCCCCTCAGGAAAGCATTCTTGTTAATTCCAACACCATTGGAACAACATTGCCTTGTTTTCCATTTAAAAACCTGAGCTGGACACTCCATCCTGTTAAATTTATAGTCTCACCAACTTCTGAAGACAATGAGACACACACAAGTAAGTTCAGTTAACCAGTGGCTCAAAGGATTTTCTACAGACCAATCATCCTTTACTTAAGCTCCACAATTTCATGGCAACAAGCCTCAGATAGGCTGGAGATGTTGGGAACACGAGGTTCTGCCCAGTTACCACACAATACATATTTTTCCTGGGTGGCTATTTGCTGCCACAGTCATGCTGAGAACAGCACTGTTCCCTGTGGCACAGTGGATTCAATTTATAATAAAACCAAAAAGAGAAAAAATAGGGCAGCTTTGACAAGATCTGCTTGACTCACCCCTGCTGCTTTGTTTAATATTGTTGTAGAATTGCTCCATGCAGGGAGCAATTTAGAAAAAGCTTGATGAGGAAAAGCTTGTGATGAGGAAAGCTCATCTGCTTTCCTTTAGAGCAGCTGCCTGCCCAGGACAGATGCACTTGTCACATATGTGGAGATGGCTCATGCATACGAAAGGAGCAACTCATTCAATAACCACACATTTATGCGACAGTTTCTAGTCAAATCCTCCCTCCGAGTACAGATAACAAGCCATCCTCAACACTCTCACCACGAGTACATGACAGCTCCAGCACTCTGCTGTCTCCAACACACAGCAGCCTCGTTGTGCAAGGACCCACCAAGCCAGTGTGACAATCCCAGCCTCAGGCCACCCATCCCCTGCTAACTCAGAAAGTCTTGTGCTAGGAGTGTACCCTAATCCTACATCTTGACTGAGACTTCCAAGCTGTGTGCAGTACACTGGCAGATCACGTGGCAGTGCCTCCAGCTGAGCCTGCTGCCTGCTTCCTTAATGCTCTGCTCCAGGAGTTCACAAAGCATGGGAGATGTCCTGTTACTGCAGGTGAAAAATGTCATCCTGTTCAAAATTCATTGCTGTGTGGCTTCCTGTGTTGTCTTCTCCAGGCTACTGTAGTGTGATGGGGCAAGGACTGCCTGCCCTTGGGTGAGGCAGTGGGAGAGCTGGGATCTGCAGAGAGCTCTTTAAATATCAAATAGAAACCACTGAAGAGGAAGGACAGTCCAGGCACAGACAGATATGCTTTATCAAGCCAGCACAACACGTGCTGGTATAAAGCAAGGAGCAGAGGCTGCAGGCGGCTGTATCTGACACAGAGTGAGCAGCTCTGCAAGAACCTGTGATCTGGGAAAAAGTCATGCACCTTCAAGCACAAGAGGTGCTGCCAGGAGCCTCCTGCAGCTGGAGAGGCTTCAAGCACTCAGCTCCAGGCTGGGTGAATGGGGAGGGGACCCAGCAAACAGCAAGGCAGACACAGGCAGAGACACCTGCTCACTGCACAACCCACCCCACACATGCCTTTTCATCGCCAAAAATACACCATACTGAAATCTCATTTTACAATTACGAGATTGTGTTGCCTCACCTTGATTCTGAGTGAAGCCTTTGAGTGATTTTACCTTCTCCTGTCAAACCTGGCTGTCTCAAAAACATGGTGTTTCTACATGTTTGAAGAGAAAGAGAAATTCCATAGTGAGCAGGGAGAGAGGGGAGTTACATTCCTGCTCCTGCGAAGAAAAAGCTGCAGCTCTCACCTGCCTGCTGACATTCCCAAGTGAGAATTATCCAGGGCACAGGGTGTCTCCCACTGAGCTGATGTTCAGTGGGTGATTTGGGAGAGAAGTGAGCATACTGAGGGACACTGAGATTTACTGCCTCAGAGGCAAGTACCAGTGAAGTTGGACATCACCAAACCTCTTGTGCACAGAGCATCTTGTCCCTTGCCTAGATTACAGTCAGGGGTTTATGCTAAGGGCTTTCTCATTTCCCAGTGGGTATCACAAGGTGTCAGCTCTGCTACAAGCATAGTGGAGCAGTGCCAGGGTAATGGCACCAGCACAAGATTGAGATGAATTTTGGTTGAGATCCCAGCTTTGCTTCCAGCATCCAAAGGCATTTGCTTGGTCTGTGTCCCCTTTTCACCCCAGCAGAACAGCTGTGTCCCAGCAGGGACTGCTCCTCCAGCAACGTGGCACCAGTCTCTGCTGTGCAGACACATGACCAAGGTAAAGACCAGCAGAAATCACCTCCTCTTCACCAATACCAAGCCCCAGGAGGTCAATAAAGGACAGATAATCCCTGACAAATCAAGTTTCTATTGCCTAACTTAATGCACTGTTCCCCCAGCACAGGGCACACTGTGCTTGCTTTCAGGGTATCACACATCCTTACAGCCTCAGAGTTTCCCTTCTCCAACTGCTCTGCCCAGGGTGGGTGGAAGAACAAGCCATGCTGCCTGCCACCTCCCCCAGGAAAACTTCCCTTGCTTTTCCAGAAAGAAATGCTATGTGGAAGATTCATGCTGGATTTCTCCTACTTTTGAAATAGGTTTTTTTTTCCACAGTTGATGCTGACCTACATAATAAGCAGGTCACTGGAACACGAGAGATGTTTTTCGAGGCAGAGGAGAAAAGCCAGGCAGCTCCCCCTCCACACGGGCTTCTGAGGACAAAGTGCTGCTTCCCTGGGGTCCCACTCCAGCTCCCTCATGCTCCTCTGTCCAAAACCAGCAGGAGCTGCTGGCATCCCACTGGGATATGGACAGACCCTGAGCAGGACATCAGGCTGGTTAAAGCTCCATGGGGCACTGAGAGGAGCTTCAGGGACACCAGCCTCCCTCACGTGGTGAGTACACAGGCCATGTGCAGTCCCTGTGCACGAGGCTGGGAGCTCATGCAGTGGCCGGGCTGCGTGGGACTCAATCCCATGGGAAAGGCAAGCTCCCACCAAGCCAGCAGCAACAGGAGGGAAGGAGACAGCAAGAAGATCCTTGTGCAAACCCCTCCCCAGCAGAAAGAAGGACTGGGTTGTAGCAGGTCTGCAGAGCACAGGAACACAGGACTGAGACGTTGCCAGCTGGAACAGTGCTCAGCCTGAAAATCTGGCAGGTGAAAAGCAGGGTTAGAAGAGCTTGAACTCAATTTGCTTCTCAAGCTCTAGTCATCATTGCTGCTCCTTTATGGGGAGCATCCCTAAGGGCTTGCCACAATAAAGCACAAACTAGAAATGAGAAAGATTTGATTAGCCAAGAGAAGAGAGGCCCTGGAATAACCTTTCAGTATCCACATGGTTTAAGGTATGGCAGCATGGAACTGGACTGTCTCAGAATGTTGCCTCCAGCACCATCCTCCCTGATCTTGCAGCTGATCTCTCGCCTGCTCCCAAACAGGAGAGAACCCTGTGAGGTCAACCTCAGCATATCCAATCCAACACCCACTGTGGCACTGCAGGCAGGAAGCAGCAAGTTACCTACCCACGGGTAAAGCAGGCATCTATTAGAGAAATTAATGTAATGTGATCCTGCCTGGGGCTCAGAGTCAGTCCCAGAAGAATACACAGAGCGAGTAACCAGAGCAGGCAAGGGTAAGAAGCTCTCTCCAACAGCCTGATGGCTCAGAGAGCTCCAGTGACACAGTGCAAGTCTGGTAACTAGGTCACAGATATGATCCTTAATTAATCCTGAAGAGACCCCATCTGCCATGGGGAACATGACATTAAGCACAGAAGCAGGCCAGGGGCAATGCCAGACCCCAGCCAAGCAGCAGCTGCTTTACCCAGCCTGCTCCCTGCCAAGCTTTTAGCCAGCAGGCACACCAGGCTCTCCCCATCTCCCCTGAGGAAACAACAGCAACCCAGAGCCTGTTCACAAGCCCCTGCCCAAACCACACTGACATAATCCATGACACAGGAGAGAGATGAGATTGAAGACAGACCAGGGCTGGCAGACATGAGGCTCCAGCAGAGGAGCTGTACCAAATCCTGATGGACAGCTGAACCCTGGATCCCTGAGCTGTGCTTCACCTGCAACCCTGCTTTTCTCCTCTACACATCCCTGTGCTGGGTGGGGTGTGCTATCCCAAGTCACTTCTTCCCACAGCTCCTCTGGGAGAAGCTCAGAGATACCAGCTTCTCCGCTTGGGCTGCCTCAGCTTGCCCTGGGTGCTGCAAAGGGGCAATCAAGGCCAGTGGAGAAAAGGGCCTGGCACTGCAGCTAGGAGAGGTCAGAGGCTGGCAAAGCCAGGCTGTGCACTTGTCAGGAAGAGCTGGCCCTGACCATGGAGAGCCCTTCTACCAACAGGTACCCTGCCTGAGGGCACGGGCATGGACAGCTGGCACTGGGGAGAGCAGTCTAGGCAAATGTCATCTGCCCTGGCCTCTGCAGCTGGCTGTGTTTTACTTCTACACATGATCCACATGAATGTCTGGATCTGTTCAAATCCACTGGTGACAGAGAGATAAGATGAGATAAGATTGACTGAGTTTTCAAGCCCTGCTTCTGCTACCTGAGCAATTAAAAAGCTGCCACTGTCAGCAAAAACAGCAACACCAGTAGAGAGTCCTCAGTACAGAGCTTCTGAGGACTCAGCACAGAGCAGCAGCATTAAAAATAGTTGTTTCAGAGGAGAAATGGGTGACTAATAAGCACTATACTGACAACTGTTGGGAGATGGGGGCAGCTTAGTATTAAAGCCCTGTCTCTGGGGACCCTTATTAAGGTGTCACTTGTGCTCACTACCACCCCCAAAGGCATTGTATTCCCCAATATGCACAACTGACAGCAAGCCAGAGCACAGACACAATTAAACCAGGACAAGTAGAAAGGAGAAAAGCTGCCAAGTAAACATAGAACAGTGTTTTTACCCAAGGAAACTTTGAAAAGCAGAGCAATCAAATTCACAGTATATGCACCATCACTGTAGACATGCACTGTTCTCCCTCATCCAAGTGCAGCTGGGTGAGGAACTGCACTATTGTGAGATCATTCCATGAAAACTGGGTCACTGGCTATCAAACCCAAGAGATAGTGCCAGGACTTCAGGAAGGATGCACTGAAATCACTTCTTCCGATTAAAACATGAGCTTAGGAAGCATCTCTAGTTTATTTGCTCTCGTAATTAGAGCTTTAAATTTCAATTACTCACTCAAAATCTCAGTGTTCTTCATGGTAAATAATCCTGACAGGGTTTTTACTGTGGAGGAGACAGGCAGTTTTGGGAATGAAGCTGAAATAAAACAGGAAAGGCAGGCACCTTTCCAAGGCAGAAGTCCCAGGCCTCACAGAGCAATGCATGGTCTCAAAGGCTCACAAGTGAACTCAGAGTTACCCCATCACACCCCCCAAAGAACAGCACAGCTGTTTACTGTGCCAAGCACCAGCCTCCCCTCTACCTCTTCCAATCAAAGTGCAAGGCCAGGTGCTACACAAGCCCTGAAGATCCTTCTTGATTTCAGAGAGGACAAAGATCCAGAAGGTTTGCACATCTTCACTCAGTAGAATTGTTGGTTCCTGTTTTGTGGTTGAAATGGTGACTGTCCCCTTCTCAGGCACCCCATGCTCCACCATGGCTCACTCTTGCTGCAGGTTGGAGAGGATGAACAACTGCCCCATATCAGAGCTTGGCCAAAAGTGTGCATTGCCCAGCATGGCATCTCTCCCCAGAATACTTCTTGCAAGATATTGTTGCCTCACAAAATTCAACTTGACAACAACACCCAACCTCACACCCACCTGGACAAAGAGATTGCTCAGCACACTCTATCAGAGGCAGAAGAATTAACCTTTAATTAGTGAATGGGCTGTGGAAAAACACTGTAAACAACCCAACCGCCCCTCTACTTGTTAAACACTGCGATAATATATCATCTGTGCTGTATCTGCAGACTTCAAAGTGCCAAAGAACTACAAAGAAATACAAAACTGCCATCAGGGCTTTTGGGGAAACAGTTCAGCCACTGCCAGCAAGAGCCTTGTGCAGTGGAACCAATTTGAAAATTTCCTGGTGGCTGGAGGACCATGAGTTATCCTTTACCCTGAGTTCCTCTCCACACAGAGCCCTCACACCTCACTCTCACAGGGCTCAGTACTTCCTCCCAACGTGAGCAACCATCCTTACCAGTGCCTAGAGGGGGTGTCTTACAACAGGTCACCTGGAGTAACATCAAATTATTTTTATTTTGTATTAATTAATGCATTATTAAATTATACAGTTAAAATACAATGTATCTTTTTGAGAATGTGAATTCTGAATTGCTTTTTCCAGTTAAACTTCGAAGCAGAGACTTTTCAAGACTAGAGTCTTTAAAAAAAAAGATAAGGAAGTAGAAAACTAAATCATCAGAACTACACCCCAGTTTTCCTAAAAGCTTGTGGGATGACTGCAGGAATTTCTGGGTTGCAAGTCTGAAGAGACTAAATTATCTAATGTATATAAAAGCTCCACAAGGTTATCAGAGCTCTCTATAAAGGCACAGCACACAGTCCATCACTTGATCCATCACTAGTGCTAAGCCAGCAATAACCCTCCACTCTCCCGTGGTTTGCTCATACTGTCAGTGTGACACAAGAAACCAGAAGAGAATGACTTAACCTTGGGTTTGTATTTTTGCCATTTCAGTCTTGTGTCAGTAATGTCTCAGCTGATCCCTCTCAACCTTTTTGTTATGTTATGTAATGTTTGCATTTCCATCTCTTTCTAGGACATTCTCTGGAATCAGTTTTGATTTTCTTTGCCCAGGGCTGGGACAATATGCATTTCCAAGAGAGAACACATGCCTTACCCCCCAATTAAGCAGTGAGATTCCTGAAAAGTAGAGCTTAAAAGCTCTGAGTTCTTTACCACATCTCCTGGAGACAACACGTTTTCCCACCATTACCACCACCCCAAGCCAACACAACACAACTAGGTTTGCTGAGCACACCAAGCCAGAGACAGCTCACTCCTTTGAGTCCTCTAGTCCCACAGATCTCAGCTGGAATGAGTTCAAAGCAGCTGCAGAACCATCAGGTCTAACAAACCAAGGCAGACAAGGCTGCCAGCAGGGTCACAGTACCCTAGGAAGCCTCCCAGTCCAGCTGTCCTGGCATCCTCACCCTCACTGCTCCTGGTACTGCCTGTGCTGCCTGGCAGGCAGAGCCTGGGGGCCTTCAAAGCAGAGTCCAGGGCTTTGCATGACTGGGGCTGTTTGTAAGACAGTGCACACAGAGCACCTGGCAGCTTTGGGGAGAGTTCAGTACAAAAGCAAACAAGGAATGGAAGCCTTGCATACTCCAATAATCTCAATACGTCACAGAGTTTCTCTGATCTGCAACTTTCAAGTTCAGATTTGGAGATATGATGTGCCAATTTCCTCCCTTAATGTTTCAGCACAAGGTCCCTTCTTCTCCACAGCCAACACTTTTATCATTTTAACACCTTATCACCACCCTCTGACTTCAGCTGTAATCTTCAGTGCATAAGGAGGAGTGGTATGTCTTGCATCTCACAGGTTAAGCAATAAGAGCTATTGCAAAACAGCACAGCAAACACCATGGACAGAATGCACACTGGGAGGGGGAAGCATTTGGAGCTGGACCCCAAGAAAGCTGTAAGGTTTTCCTTCCACCTTTCTGGTGTATACACAGCCTGTGGTGTGACACAGACTCTTCCACCCAGATTTTGGCTCTGTGAGGTTTTACACCCCCTGTTACCACACGCTACTTTCAAGTCTGGAAAACCTCTACTTAAATGTGAGGCATCTTTCTGCTCTACTGCTTCACCACTTCCCCTCAACCCTTTGGATTATTTTTTACAAGAATCTAATTCTGAATGTTCACTATAACATCTAATATTAACTATAACAACTAATTCTAAAACTGTGAAGTTTCCCTGGCCATTGATGGCAACAATGACAGATCAAATCTGCTTTACACTTTTCTCTGTTACTGCTTGCTTTCTCCAAGACAACTCTTAAAACTGTCTCACAACCAGCAATATCTAATGCTATGGAATAACTGGATAAGGAGAAAAGCCACTCAGGTAACAAAGTTCTGTTGCCTCACTGGGTACTCATTCATGGGATAACACCTACACAGAAAGCCCAGCTCTGCTCTAGGCAGGAGCAGGATTTTCTCCCACCTTCTCACGTCATCAGCAGGTATTTCATTCTGAAGTGCTACTCCTTACTTCACTGATCTTTGCAAAAGAAATTATGTTACCAGATGCATAAAAGAAGTACAAGCCTTTGCTGAGACAAACCACAACGAGCCTCGCTAGTAAGTGTACTGTGACTACACAGGACTTCACTGGATGCCTTCATCCCTATTCCCAGGCTGAAAAGGCAATCCTACTTGTATTGCTACACCTGGGAACAGAAAGGCAGCATGTAAAGGCTGCAGGAAATATTGCTGATTAAAAAACTGTCCAGGCAGGGAATCTTTGTTTTGATAAAAAAAGGACATCAATTTATAAAAAGGATTTCACTTCCTGTATCAATCTGAGTTTGTGGTGACTGGGAAGAATTGAGGGCAGTTTTATTAGGCTACTTCCCTCTCAGGTGTCCATGGCAGGTCCATGGGACAGGTAGACAAGTCAGAGAGAGGATTTTTGGTCATGACTTAACATCAGTAGGCACCAAATCCCCACATGGCCCCTACTTAGTCCCCACTCTCTGTCGGATGGGGGAAATAATCAGAAGGGTGAAAGTGTAGGAGCTTGTGGGTTGAGATAAAGTCAGTTTAATAACTAAAAGAGAGGACAAAAGTAACAGAGAGAAAACAAGTGATGAAAAAGAAAACAATTGCTTACCACCAACTGACTGATGTCCTGCCAATCCCTGAGCTATGACAGCCCCAGTCAAGCTCCATCCTCCCAGTTTAACTGCTGGTTTTGATGTCATATGGTGTGGAATATCCCTCTGCTCAGTTGGGGTTGTCCCCTCCCAAGTTCTTGTGCACCCCCAGCCTACTTGCTGGCAGGGTAGTGTGAGAAACAGAAAAGCCCTTGACACTGCACAAGCACTGTTCAGCAATGACTAAAACATCCAGCTGTTATCATCACTGTTTTCATCAGAAATCCAAAGCACAGACTATACAAGATGCCATGAAGAAAACTAACTCTATCCCAGCCAAAACCAGCACATTTTTAGAGGACAAGAGAACAAGGTATGCTCCTTGTTTTCTAGCAATCCTCTTGACAGAAACTCCTAACATTGATATCGCTTTAAGGGAAAGAGCCCATAGGCTCCAGCACAGCATTTTGCTCTGCTATGGGTTGGTTTCTTGTTTTCAAGGACTTGGACAATCCACCTTCTGCTTGGACTTCCACCTTCCTGCCAAAGCCCACACTAGCTTAGGTATGAGCAGCACTAGAGATACCTGATATAGCAAAGATGCTTTACTGCATAAGCACGACTTGAGTGTCTTTCTGGGCATTTAAATTCAAAGATGAGACACACATTTCTCTCCTCTGACAGCTGACTTTCCTATGTAGAGAGGAGCAGACTATTCACTTAAATCCCTTCTGGAAACCCCACTTCTAGATTTCTACAGAGAGCTCTGATTGAAGGTCCAAGTCCTTTCTCCACCCTCTCACACCTTCAATATTGGAAGTACTTGAATTCACATTTTCTAAGGTATTTCTGCTCTCTCTTGAGTAGACTTCAAGCTCCTAAAGTGGATGTAGAAGGTGCTGTCTCTGCCTGAGTGCCTAATGAGGAGAGGTGAGGGTTGAGATACGCAAGAAAAATGACAGGCTGAGTAACTTCAATAAACATAACTAAAAGTATACTGGTTGGGGTCTACTGGTTCTTTCTAAGAGAAGGAGGAAAACTGTGTGAGAGAAGAGGAAATGAGGGTGTAGAGGCAAGTCGTGGCAAGTGCAGCAAAGCTCACAGTAGCTGGAAGGATTAGTGTATCATTTCCTGCCATTTGCTGCACAAAGCAAGACAAACTCAAAAATGCAAGATGAAAAAAAGGTTATTATGTGATTTTCCACATCTGAAGCAACTGGAGAGACATCAGGGAGGTATTCTGGACTTAGGATAAGCCACTGCTGGGTGTGTTAAACAGCTGGGCCGTGGACTGCAGCAGCAGTGTGGGGTGGTGCACTTCAGTGGGACAGCAGGGTGCCTGCTATGAGGGTGGCAACAGCTTCCACTGCCCAGAGAGAGCCTGACTCACACCCCTGTGATGGGGCTCTGCCAGGAAACCAAACTCCTCCACATCAATGGGCAGCTCCCAGGGCCTGGCAGAGAGGAAACGTGTCCTGACCTAACAGCCTTGTGAGGGCCCACCAGCAGTCCATGAATTTTAAGAGCTCCATTACAGTAGGGAACAGAACAACTCAGGCTTTGTTTGTATGAGATGGGTATGGATCTTGCCTGGCCTGTGTCGGTGAGACAGGGGTGCTGCTCAGCCACCCTGCAACACGAGCCTCAGCATCCAGCAGCTCCTCCAGCTTTCCAAATTCTCTGCTGCTTAGAGGGTCCTAGAAAGAAATGAGATTTTCTGTTTTGTCATGTAAAGAAGACACTGCCTCCAAATCAGGAAACACATTAAAGAAATTCAGCATCGGAAGAACCGTCACTATGCAGCTGCTATAACAAGCCTCCAATTTTGCCTTAAAAGGTAAATAAACTAAATCCTCTCTAAGAACTGCTGGTCTGAGGACCGGAGGTGGAAGTTCTCAGATGAAGCCTGGAATCTGAGTTTGGATTAAATCCAGATGTCAGGATCACACCCACTCCCTCGGAAAATTCAGATCTCAGTATAGACAGGGGTTTGTGCACGGGGAGGGGGAATTGTTTTTCTGGCTTGCCCTCTCTGACACTGACTGGATGGGAAAAAATTAGGAATCTGCACAACCCTGACTTCAGAAGTGGGCAAAAGGGATTAGATGTTACTAATTACGGTGCAGTTATAGCCTTTCATTTAAACAGGCTGAATGCAGAGGGGCTCTGACCCTTGCTTTTCTACTAAGTATCTAAATGTTCTCTTCCAAGTATAAAATTCATGACAATTCTATGAAAGGAGCTACCTGCAAGCAAATGCATGGGCAGATGAGTGCTACAAACCTGTGGAATATTCTGTTTTCAGGAATATTGGGGCAAACATGCTTGAGAGAAGAGGGATGGGAGGCAAGTATTCAAGGTAACTTACACCTGACCCTACATGGTAAACCAGCAACATGGAAAGAGAACATCTTCACCATCAACTCTTCACAGACATCTACAGACATCAACTTGGTCTTGTGGCAGGGAATTTTTTCCCCTTTCCATTTCTCTATGAGAAGCACTTTCTATGGCTTCTCATCCTCCACCCAAACTGCTGGAATTTAACCTTGTTTCCCCTTAATCTTTATTTAGCTAAGAAATGGACAAATCATGAGAACAGAACTGGCTTTAGAAAACTAAGATGAGCAGAGGCTCTCAGGATAGCTAAGAGTCTTCCCTTCTCCTCCCCTGCCACTGCAACACACAGGCCTTTCAGGCAGATTGAGCTTCCTCTGCTCAATCCATCTGGTCTCAGGGACCAGCTCCAAAGGCTGCTCCAAAACACAGGTACAGCCAGGAATACTCACCTTCGGACCTAAACTTTGTCAGGGGACAGCTGAATAAATTTGTTCTCACAGCAGTGCTATCCCCTCTGCTTAAACCCTTTTCCTCCTTTATTACATTACTCTGCCTTTTCTGTACTGCCAAGCAGCCATCCCTTCTCCCCTGCCTGCTGTACCTGCTGCCTCTCTCCAGTCCAAGCCTGCTTTTTCTCTCCCAGGAGGAGCTCCCTGTTCCCTCCTGGGCTGCCACTCACCCTGCTGCAGGCTGTCCTCTCCTGCAGTGTGACAAACAGCATTTGTGTGGCCAGTTTCTCCTGAGCCCTGTAGGATGGCTGTAATACATTGCCACAATTAACATCCTTAAACACCGTTTAATTAATCCACTGAAGCCCTAAGAAATTTTAATTAACAGCAGCTTTATTAGTATTTACTTCACCTTCAACACATAAGCTCTGGCAGTATTTCCAAAGGGAGGACACTGGCAGAGCAGCTGACAAGGCTCCCTTTTCCCAACCTTTCCCTGCTCTGTTGCTCCCAGAGCTCACAGCCAGCTTTGTGCACTGACAAGGACAGTTCCTTCAGCAGCCCTCCAAGATCAGGGTCAAGTTAATGTAATTCCTGCGCACTTCCTGTCATGTACAAGGTTAAATAAATGCACCAAATTCAAGCTTTAAAGAAGTGTTATTGCAGTGTTTGATGAACAGCACAGATTGGGGGGGAGTCTGACAGCAAAGCCAAGAGTTCTGCCCCATTTGGAGAGCTCCATATCGCCAAGGTCACCGTGTCTCAGCTGCCAGCCTTGAATGTTTGTGCAAAGAGCAGATGCTCTTCAGGCTTCACATGCATTTCTGAATACAAACCCACAAGTCTCTGAATTCCAGCAACCAAGCAGACTGATGCACCTCATCCCTCAGCCCTACAACGTGGCAAGATGCTGCTGTTCAGATTACCAGGATAAAGAAGGATTATCAGATTTCTGAGGGATCTAACCTGCTGTGGCAGGTGTCCAGGCAGACAAGCTCTGCAGCCTCTTGCAGCAGATTTGTGCTCCTTTGCACAACACCTTTCTCTGGTGCCTCCTTCAATAAAACACACATTCCCTCTGAGCTAAGTATCATGGACAATTGTTAAGGGAAAAATAGGAAGAGGAAAAAAAATACTCTCAACATACTATAAATGAAGCTTGTTCAACTTGATTCCTGTTGCTAAAACTGCAATTAACCTCAGGAGCACAGGAGTGATCCCTTAGGCCCAGAGACTTTAAATGTGCTCTAAGGACACTTGTCAGGCACCCACAGGTTAGAATGCCATGATGTTCCCTCAATTTTTAGAGTAACTGGAGGGATACAAAGCTTCAGGGTAGAGAGTCAAATGCTCATGTTCCAGGGAATGGGGACAGCAGGAATCTGAAATACAGATCAGGTGTCTTTAAATTTCAAGTACTAATCAACTATTATTTTGCTAAATATTTGAGGCATGTAACACTAGCCAAAATCCAGTTGTGGGGGTGGAAAAAAAATAAATTCTTCATGAGCAACTAAACTAATAATTCAAAACACTATCCTGGTAGTACCAAATGACCCGGACTCCTGCTCTCATAACTGCTACAGAGGCTGAGGTCAAATACCACTGCCCTACTTTATCATTTATCTACGGAACAAATTAAAACTAGTGCATGTCTGGCTTAATGATGCCAAAGATGCATTACACTGATAAATACTGAGTTAAGATCTGAGCAGCAAGACTTCTTAAATAATATTGTCTTAAATTTCTAATAAGCAAGAAGCGAACTGTGCTTAAAACACACCTACTAAAGCCCCACTAAAACCCAAATCCCACGCTCCACCTTGTAAAGCCCCAGATAACTTTTTCAGGCTGTGTGAGTAGTACATGAGGGCAGAACTCCCATTTCCTGCCTCAGAGATTACTAACACACTGGAGCTGACATCAAATCTGACATTTGACTATGATGTTTTCCTCCTAACAAACTTACTCAGATCCCAAAGTTTACAAACTGCACACAGCATCCTCAAAGCGAGTCAGTAGTGAATAAAAGAGGCTCAGGCAAATACCTTGCTGATTATCCCCCAGACAACGCCCTCTGACAGAGGAGTTGTCTAAAGATCAATCTGCAATATCTAAATGCTAACCAACACTTTTAGAAGTGTTTTTTATAGCCAAACTTGTGTTCAGCAGCCACAGTCCTACACAGGCTTTGTATTTCTCTAGTCACGCTACATGGAGCACCTTCTAGTAACTACACATTGTGACTTCATGCAAGGCAAGAGCCAAGAGTGACCTTTAAGAAAGCTCTCCTCCAAATCCACACACCTGTTACAAAACCCACTCCTGCCCCAAAGTGCCCAAGACAGCTCTTGGCTCTCTACCCAAATCCTGCCTTCCGTGAAATTGTTTCACAAGATGAGGGAAAAAAATGCGTTGTCATTTTTCCTTCTCCATTCTTTCCACACTTGAGCAGTCAGTGCTTACAGGAAGTAGCACTACTGCGGTTTGAATGGCCACACACACAAGGAAAATTCCTTTTACCATTACCCCCCACACACACCAAATCTTGTAAGCAAACAAGCTTTAATATCCATTGCAAACCAGAGAGCTAAGTGTTCAATTTTACTTGTTGCTTCAAAGCCCGGCAAAAATGCAATGGTCAAAGTCTGAGCATCACCTACAGAGGAGCTGTAGATTCGTACCATCTGCAGGAAAATTAAGGGGAGTTCAGGATCCCACCACCTGAGCCCCCGGGCATGGGGTGCAATTTAAGGTGCAATTTAAGGAAGAAGACACCGAGACGCATCCGAGCAGCGCCGGATTTCCCCCACCGCAGCTGACTCAGAGCTCGCCTTTTCCCATGAACGGGGACACTGGGGTGATCCCCAATCTCCTGGTCTGGGGGAAGGGGACCCCAAACCTTCTGGGAAACAAGCACTGCACAGCCTGGGACACTGGGGAAACCCAGCGCAGCGCTTCCCGTGCGGCCCGTGCCCACCCAGCCCCGCTCAGGGCCGCCCGCCCCAGCCCTCACAGCCCCCGGCAATGCCCAAGCGCCCTCCGAACCCTGACAGCGCTGGGGAGCGGCTCGGCCTC
>WEIU01006668.1:46441-82905 GCA_013389925.1 Aegithalos caudatus
CGGAGGAGGAGACCCCCGCGGGCCGCCGCGGTGAGTACGGCCGGGGGGCCAGCCCGGGGCCACACACGGGCCCCCTGAAGGGGGAGAAAATGACACAGACATAGCGTGTCACGGGAGGAAACTTCTGGAATAGGCAGCTCTGAGACAGGGGTTGCTTAATCCTTGAAATGTCCGCGGTAACGAAATTTGTGACCGTGGCATGAATCAAGGACCGGCCTGTTGGGGCGTCCTGCGGCGAGCCCCGGGTGGGGATCCCGGATCCTGGGTCTCGGAGCGGTGTTTCTCACGGTACGGCGGCCCTTCACGCCACCCGGGAACATTCCTTGGGGAATTGTTCGGGGGAAGGAGCTGAGGCTGGCAGCACAGGAAGCTGCATGGCTGAAAAAATCTCTGAACTCCTCGAAACACGGTCACGGAATCACTTAGGTCAGAAAAGACTTCTGAGGTCAAGTCCAGCCTATGAATATTACCGTGTCAACTAAACCATGGCACTTAGTACCACATCCAGTCTTTCCTTAAATATTTTCCTTAAATATTTTCATTGGGAGTGAGAGACATTTTTACCCCTCAAAGGGTACAGTGCTAGATCTAGCATCTTAAATCACCTGGGTATTACTGGGATTTTGTGCTTGTATAAGTAAAACGTGACTGCTCAGTTAAATAATTCTGAAGGGGTCCTGCCAAATTAATTGCAAAAGTAATGGATCAAAAACCTGAAATCAGTATATTGAAATGATCAAGCTAAAGTGTTTCCCCTTTTCTGTCCCCATCTCAGAGGCCAAAAATGTCAAAGAGGTGGCCCAGCAGAATGCAGATGGAACCCAGCCTCCTGCTGGCCACCCACCTGCCAGCACTAGCCAGGCTACGGCCAGCAAGTGCCCATTCCTGGCAGCTCAGATGAATCACAAGAACAGCAACGTTTTCTGCAAAGCCAGCCTGGAACTGCAGGAGGATGTGCAGGAAATGCAGGTGGACAGGAAAGGTATGTTCTTTGTGCACTGGAGCAGTGATCCCTCCCCAGAGCTTCTGATGCCTGACGGCTCTGGAGCGTGCCAGGTCTGACAGGCACCACTGAAATTATGCACTTGGGATTATGGGAGACTGCAGGGAAAAGCTGCTGGAGAATGTAGGTGTTAGTGACATACCTGTGACGTTGTGCAGGGTTTCCCTGGGTGATTTTGATGTGGGAATACCGTGAGCTGTATTTTGATGTGCTGGCTGGCTCTAGGTGTGGGAGTCAAGCTGTTACACTTGCACCCAAGCAGATGCTTAGATCTGGAGAGAGCTTTGCCCAGATGCTGGTTTAGACGAAGGTTTTATATCCAAAGATGGAGGAAAGTGTCGAGGCACTAGGCAAGTACCAGCACAAATACAAGCTTGAAAGCAGGCAAATGGTTTTGGGGTAGTTTTTTTTTTGTGTTTATGGAACTAAAGGGTGTTGGCTGGCTTGCAGTGGTAGTGTGGAAGGGCTGTCCTTCAAAGGAAGGAACTTCTCAGCAGTATCAATAAAGCCTTGCTGGCTGTATCATGAGGCTTATTTTACTTTTCTCTTTGTCTTCTGTGGCATAGTTTTTTAACAAATAAACCTGTGCTAAGAGAACAAAATGGAATCAGCTGACTCGAACTCTGTTTTCAGTTAGGTGTGTACCAATCCTTTCAGATAAATGCTGTAGCTGTATAGTGTGGTTCTAAGTGATGATGAACCAAATATGTTGTAAGGAAATTGCCTGTTGTATTGTGATTGATTAGAAAGGCTAATCCTTCTCTCTTGTCAAGTGCAAATTTGTAAGTAAATAAAATAATTGATCCTAGAAGGATCACCATGGGGTTTGGGGCATGTCCTTCTGAAGATTGCATTGTTAGTTTTACTTAAAATATTTGCTTTGCTGAATTCAACTTACTTCGCTCTGTTTAAAACCAAACAAACTCACTGGAATTTATATACAATGTCTGTAGGTACAGAATTTGCCAAAATACCAAGCATTTCCACAGTGAGAAAGATTGAGACCGAGGGAGAAGAGCAGAGTGGCTTGCTCAAGAAGTTTAAGGACATTATGCTGAAGCAAAGACCAGAAAGTGTCTCTCATCTGCTTCAGGATAACTTGCCAAAATGTAAGCATGTCTGGCAACCCCCCGGGGCCCGGTGTGTTGTGAGTATTCCCTGTGTGCTGAAATCCCTGTTTCCTTTCAGCTGTGTCCACCTTCCAGTACGATCAGTTCTTTGAGAAGAAGATAGACGAGAAGAAGAAGGACCACACCTACCGAGTGTTCAAGACTGTGAACCGCAAGGCGCAGATCTTCCCCATGGCAGACGACTACAGCGATTCCCTCATCTCCAAGAAGGAGGTGTCCGTGTGGTGCAGCAACGACTACCTCGGCATGAGCCGGCACCCTCGCGTCTGTGGAGCGGTCATGTGAGTGGTGCCGTGGTCTCAGGGGGTGTTGGCAAGCTGGATTTTGTGGGAAGGCTTCTGAAAATCTGATTTCTGTACTGCGGAACATCAGTTGCTTCTGGTGTGGTTCTTGGTGTGCAGTTAAGATCACATTTGTTTCTTGAGCTGGGGTGGGTCACTTAAGTGTTTAGATCCAGGGGTGCACTGTGTGTGCTGGTCACTGATTGTGCTCCTTGGGTCTTGCTTAGAAGCCTCCAGATGTTACCAGATAAGCTGGATGCTATATTGCAGCTGTTCTTGGTCACTGATTTCTGACCTTACTGGACTCCTGAGTGTGCAGGTTGCTCAAAGACCCAACAGCTGCTTTTTGCTTTTTTAGAATAGTCCTGATTATGTACCAGAATGTTTTCAGCAATGATCCTTTACTCTTCTGTGTGTCCCACAGCAATGCTAATGCCTCTTTTGGGCCCCCTCTAGGGAAACGCTGAAACAACATGGTGCTGGAGCAGGAGGCACGAGAAACATATCAGGAACAAGTAAATTCCATGTCGACTTGGAAAAAGAACTAGCTGATCTACATGGAAAAGATGCAGCACTCTTGTTCTCGTCTTGCTTTGTAGCCAATGACTCCACTCTCTTCACTCTAGCTAAAATGCTGCCAGGTAAGATCTCAAACTGCACCTCTGTTGCCACAAAAACACAGCCTTGCCCCAAGCTGTTGGGAGTATGTTTTGTAAATAGCTGTCCAAAGTGAGGATTCGCCCTAACCCATCAGCAGAGTATGGTTTGCTGGTTTTAATAACATATTCAAGTTATGTTCAATACAAATGATAATACCAACCTACTGAGATTGAGATCAATGAGCTGGGAACTGCTGAGGGAATTAGACAAGAAGAGTTTTCCTGTGTTTAAACTCTGCCTGAAAATGAGACAGTGGGGAATTTAGTGTCCTCCCACTGGAAGGGGTGAACTGCTCTCTCACTTCAGAAGTTAGGAAAGTTAGATAACTGTTTTCTCAAGCTCTCATTTGTGTTAGTTTGAACACCTAAAATAAACTTCAGATATTATTCTTGCTTCATGATCTGTAACTTGCTTTTTTGATCAAGAGCATTACTTTCAAGAACAAGCTACCCTTGTTTCCTGAACTCTTCCCATACATAATGGAATGCTAGCAATCAGTTAATGCTTTCTACACTTAAAATGTAACTGGGCTGTTTCCTCAGGTTGTGAGATCTACTCTGATTCTGGAAACCATGCCTCCATGATCCAAGGGATCCGTAACAGCAGGGTGCCAAAACATATATTTCGCCATAATGATGTCAACCATCTTCGAGAGCTATTGAAAAAGTCTGATCCATCCACCCCTAAGATTGTTGCATTTGAAACTGTTCACTCAATGGATGGTAAGTTGCCATCAAAGCCTCCTCTCTGCTTCTAGGGCAATTAGTACTCAAATGATGTATGTTTTAGGTCTCAAAGTGTACAGTGCTGTAGGGGTTATCTAGGGGTACTTCTGGGGTTTATCCAGTCATACAGAAAATCCTAAACTGCCAGTCACTGCTTTGGTTCCTAGGTGCTGTTTGTCCTTTGGAAGAGCTGTGTGATGTGGCCCACGAGCACGGGGCCATCACCTTTGTGGATGAAGTGCACGCTGTGGGGCTGTATGGAGCCCGAGGAGGTGGGATAGGAGACCGGGATGGGATCATGCACAAGATGGACATCATCTCTGGAACACTTGGTATGCACAGCCTGGCACTCCTGCAGGAGCTGGGGCAGCAAAGCTGCTGAGCAGCCAAATTAAGTGGGTTACCTCAAAATCAGTCTAGTCAAATGAACCTTGTTAAGGGCTGCTGGGGCCTAGGATTTTTCAAGAAGCCCAAGGGATTTAAGTGTGCCCCACAGTTTGAAAAGCTGCTTTAAGCTACTTACACTGCCTTAGAAATAATTATGGTAGCTTTGTATGGGGTTTTCTTTTAAGCGAGCTAGCAAAAATTCCTTCGGTGGCATGTTATACAACTCGAGAAGAAATTCAGGTGAGAATGCTAGTAGAACAGTTCTCTATATTTAGTAGTACTTGGTTCTTTTATGTGAAATGGAGTGCTCATAATCTAGAAACCTGAGATGGGGAGTTATGTAAAGAGATTTGGCAAGTACCGAAGCAACTGCTATTATCTGAGTAGAATGCAGGCTCAGGAGTAAGTTTACTGCTGCAAATTGGAAGGTTGTTTAAACAGCTTTCAAAACATAAATAAAATTTACTAGGAAAGTTCGTGCCCTTTAGAACTTAATGTGCTGGGTTACAACCTAATAGGAACTGGAGTGTTCACCAGACACCCCAGTTCTGTCTGTGGCTGTGTTCTGCACTCTGAACATTTGGAAAGGAGGACTGGTACCAACTGCACAATCACAGGAGCAGCCTTCTCTGCTCCCTAGGAGCACGGGCTATTTCTAGCATCTCTGGAACAGATTATTTTAAATCTGCTGAGAGACTTAGAGTTGATCGCTTGGGGTAACTGTCGAAGTCCCTGCTTAATGATTGGGCTTGTAACGTCTTCCCCAAAATCAAAACTTGTGTGTTTGAGAGAAGCATGACCTGTCTTTGCTGTACAGTAACTAGATCTGTGTTATTAAGATTGGCTTGAAAACAAAGCTGAGTAAATACAGGATTACCAAGAGGGACTGGAACATACCATGACTACATTAGTGTATGGGTCAGAATAACCCATTCCTCCGAGTGAAAAACCTCCAACACTTCAAGTCATTCCAGCAGGTGGAAAGAACAAGTCCGGTTACCTTTTTATTTTATTTCTCCCCCAGGCAAAGCGTTTGGCTGCGTGGGAGGGTACATCTCCAGCACCAGCTCTCTGATCGACACGGTGCGCTCGTACGCGGCCGGCTTCATCTTCACCACGTCGCTGCCGCCCATGCTGCTGGCGGGCGCGCTGGAGTCCGTGCGCACGCTGAAGAGCGCCGAGGGGCAGCTGCTGCGCCGCCAGCACCAGCGCAACGTCAAGCTCATGAGGCAGATGCTGATGGACGTGGGGCTGCCCGTGGTGCACTGCCCCAGCCACATCATTCCCATCAGGGTGAGGACTTGGGGGTGCTGTTAGCACAGGGCTGGGGTGCCCGTTTTGCTGCCCGTGGGCACCCGATACCATCGGGTGTTAGCTACTGCCTTCGCAAAGTTCAGACTCGCCCCGTTGCGCTGTGGTGATGTGCCAGGAGTCTGGCTTAAGCTTAAGCCTGGTGTAAATATGAAACCCAGTCTTTCACCCTCTGTTTTATATGCTAGTAGTATACAGAAAATAAGCAAACTGCTAACAAGCTAGTAAAAAGATTTGGGTTGGAAACAGCTACCTGCCTAGGCTGTAGTGGAGCTCTCATGCTCAGAGTGCTCTGCAGCACAGACCCTTAGCCTTTTTTCTGTCTTACTTACTTACCAGCCCTATTGGATTCTTACAGCTTGCTAAGTTGGGCTGACAGTTTTACCAACTCTCATCTTTTGGCTGATCTTGTAACTTAAAATGTTGAACTTCAGGTTGCAGATGCTGCTAAAAATACAGAGATCTGTGACAAGCTGATGAGCCAGCACAGCATCTACGTCCAGGCCATCAACTACCCGACGGTTCCCCGTGGAGAGGAGCTGCTCCGAATTGCCCCTACCCCTCACCACACCCCTCAGATGATGAGTTATTTTATTGGTGAGTGGATCCTGCATCAGTGCAGTGAAGATCCTGCCTGTCTGTGCAGCCTTTGAAGTAAAGATGAGACTGGGAAGCACTTAAGTTGTAGGTGTCGTGAGCTGGACAGTGTTTTTCCAGTGCTGCAGCACGTTCTGCACACAATTTCCTGCTTGGAGTGTGAGGTGTGAAGGCCAGTGCACTGTGACTTGGGACAGAGGGCAGAGGGTGCAAAGCCAGTGCAGACCTACACCCAGCCAGGGCTCTGCTCATGCATTGTCCAAGCCAATTTCTCATGTTATGTGGATCCCAAACTCAGCTATCCTCAGCTGAGCTGTTAACTTGTCTTAAACATGGATCTGTCCAGAGAAAGTAGATCCCTCTTGATCCTGTCAGGAGAGGTGATACGAGGATATCTGAGACTTGGTTGCAGCCCAGTTGTTTCAAGAGGTAGATTGTGTCAGAGTGAAATCCTATTATCCCTGCTCACTTCTTAGGAGAATAAATATGCTGACACTTCTGCTGCTTCTCTAAAGCAATCCAGTCTTAAGCTTTGATCTTGATCAACTTTTCTTGACAGAAAAACTGCTGGCTACGTGGAAGGATGTTGGGCTGGAGCTGAAACCACACTCCTCAGCTGAGTGCAACTTCTGTAGACGACCCCTGCATTTTGAAGTGATGAGTGAAAGAGAACGAGCCTACTTCAGTGGCATGAGCAAACTAGTATCTGTCAGTGCATGAAAGTAACAGTGTCAGTTGTTGTCCAGCTCTAGTATGGAGTCAGTAGCATTTTTTAATTGCTCAAGTATTTTAATTGTAGTTGAAGCACTATGCTCTGAAAATAAATTTCTAGAGCCATGATGCCCAGTTGTTTGTGTGCTTGTCTGTGTCCTTTCCATAACTGGAACTGAAGTGTCAGGGGGTGGGGGACATTTGATGGAATAAAACAGTGCTCTACAGCTCAATGCCCCTCAGCTGAGCTACTGCCTGTCCAGTGACTGTGCCCAAAGAGCTTCAGTAGTCCTTCTTGCACAAGGTTTATTTATTATGAAAAGAGAATTTCTTCTCTGGGGCTTCTTCCTGAAAGCCTTTGAAAACATGCAGGTATAGTTCTACATGCCTACTAAAACTGAAGCACTCTGAAGTTGCTGTATAAGCAGCTTGCACCCGTATTTTGGGAGGCAGGCATTTAGAATGGTTTCTGCTAGCTGCTGTCTCTCTCTTGCTACCCTCTTCTTTGTAGTTTTGTGCACAAGCATTCCCCTGCTGGCATTCACTGCACTGAGGGAAAAGGTGTTAGTGGATTTAAGTGGTATTTTCTGACTACCTCGTGTGTCAGGGCTGGAAAAGGCTGGCATGTTTACCACTGCAGGTGCTCAGTGGCAGCCTGTGTCCCTGCAGGTGTGCATGGCAGTGTTCAGCCCTGCTCAGTGCACTCAGAGCTGGACTGGTGTCAAAACTCAGCAGCAATACACCAGTTCAGGTCTCTGGTAGGTCATTGTAGGAGAACATCAGTACTGCCTTTGCAAACCTTCTGAGGCCTTAGGGCTGTTAGACCCATTTCCCATCTTATTTCATGCTTTGGTGAATAGCAAAGGCCTGCTTTGGACAGGGCAAGTAATTCTCTGGGTGGGCACATGTCCTTAGAGGTCAGTATTGGCATGAAGTCACTGAACTGCTCCTTGCAGGTGCAGGCATGTCCAGGACCTGCTGCAGTGGCTTTCACAAGCCCCTGAACAGCCACTCTCTCCCACAGACTTGTTTTCTGGCTGTGAGGAGCCAACCTGGCACTTCCCCAGGATGTCACACTTACATGTGTGCTGTGAGGCTTCCTCCCACTAGGGATCCAATATAATAATATCACAAATAGCCATGTGTAGTGGACATAGAATCCCAAATTAAAGCAAAATCATCAGCTCCATCAGCTGGAAGTCAACAGTTGTTTAAGCATGTGCTGAAGCACCCTGCTATTCTCAGAAGAGTTTTTATAAAACATTTGACTTTACAAGCAGTCAGGTTACTTTGGAAAAGCCTTTTGCCAGCCAGCCAAGGGGCTGCTGCTGCCTGTGCCACGTGCAGGTGCTCTGTAGAAGGGAGGATGTGATCCACCTGGCCTGGCCATGAACCATGTGTGGCCCAAGACTCAATGCATATCTGTTATAGAGCTCTTCCCATTAGCTTTTAGGTTATATTGCTGTGTTAACTGGAGACATAAAATAACAAGCCACAGCTCCTCTATCAACCTCTCCCTAGGACCTTGTCCCCAGCACCATAAATGTGCCAACAATGTCACTGCAAACTCTGGCAACAATCAGGGAACAGCTGTAAGCAATCTGTGTGGGAGATAACACATGTTGACTCACATATGGCCAGATTCTGACAGTACCAGGTCTCTTGCATTTCTAGTTTTTTTCACTGAGAGCTTTCAGAATTGGCCCAGTCCATTTTACAAACCAGTTAACAAGCCCGGTTTTTCTTCCTACTTCTTATAACAGCAACTCAACACTTTATACTACCAAGGAAAAGAAATAAGACATAGAAAGGTACCAGCTATCAGAAATCTCCAAAGTTGCTTCAAATTAATCATAGGAGAGAACCAAACCCCGGGATTCAAAGCTGGCAGCCTTTGAAATGACAGGAACACGAATAACCTCGGCACGTGGCAGCCAGTACCTGCACACCTCTTAACATCAGCTGTGACAAATTACCTTTAGCACTACTGTTGGCAAGCAAGAGTATGAAAGCAGAACCAGGGCACAGCAAGGGGCCAGTAGATGTCCATCACTTAACTGTCAAAGAAAAACAAACCAAATGGCACATGGAAAGGATAAATTCTCTCCAATGAAAAGGACAAAGAAAGAAAAACATAAACACATATTGTTTCCCAGCAAATAAAAATTGAATATGGGGTTGTATAAGTAGGAGTAAGTTATGCAAACTTTAGTTTGGTTCCTGGAAAAAATAATAGAGGAAATAATCAGTAAAATATGTTTAAAGTCAGACAATGGCAGTGGCAGAGTGAAGAAGCAAGAATGCAACCATAAAGCCATGGCTAACATTTGCCACGGGGCAAAATAATTCATCCAGTTAAATGTTGTGTAGCCCTAAACTCATACCCTCCTCCATTTCCCAACCTATTTACACAACAGAGAAACCCCAGGTGCTACAGGAGCAGCAGAGCCATTCCAAGTGCAAGCAGGAGCATGTGCTCCCCATGGCTGGGAGGAGGCTGCAGGGGGTTCCCTTCCTACCATGGCCAGGGCCATTATTAACACCACCAAAGTCACAGCTCTGGTATCCCTGATGCTTTGCACACATTTTTTTAGGGACACAGCCCTTGCACTGCACCCTGGGCTGCTGCTGGCAGCAGGGATGGGGGATGTGAGTGTGGAATCACCACAGACCACTGCTGTTGGGGCACAAAGCACCAAAAACCCAAGGCAAGGTAAGCCCTGGCCCAGAGCTGCTAGCCCAGCACCAGCACAGATGGATTCCTGGTTATTTGGGATGTTCTGTGCCCTAGCCACCCTCCAGCTTGATCCCCAACCCTCATCATCCCCAGGCTAGGTTAGGCACCCTCCTCTCCACTCAGACCCCCAATCCTGCACAGTCCCAGGGGGCTGATTCCAGATATCCTGACCCCCACAGGTAAATAGCCTTTCACTCCCTGCTACTCCTACCTGCTTCCTGCCGTTCACCAAGGATTGTAGGGAGGGCAAAGAGCTCTTGAGAGGGGAAGGGCTCATCTCCCCTTCCCACAGGCACCTGAGTTAGCTCCTCTGAGATTTGGACCTTTCCCACTTGGGAATCCCATAAGGAAAAGCATCATAGTCCTATCATTTACTCTGCAACTCATTTGCTGTGGAGTCCATGAACCTTTGTGAGTATTAAAACCCCTGAGTTCATCCTCACCCTGAGGCAGCAGCAGAGAATTTTAGCTCAAACCTTAAAGAGAAGCTGGGACAGGAAAGGAAGGCATGAGATGGAAGGAGATGGGGGACATGAGATAGGATGTGAGGGTACAGGTGATAACATAATGGGAAGGGATGGAGAATGGGCTGGAGGATAGGCTAGGACACAGAATAGGATGGGATGGGGCAGGAGAGAGGATGAGATAGGATGGGAAGGGTGCCTAACCTTTGGGTTGTTCCTGTGTGGGCCTGATTTTCTGAGGCTGTAAAGGTTTCAGCCTACCAGACTGCTGATTTCTCTAGCTTGAGAAAAATCCATTTACCAAGGACAGTTTTCTGTATATAGTAATATTACTTTCATAACATCTCGACTCTCATGGTCACTGCTCTTCCAGGTGTTGTTTCTGTTATTTAGACAATGAAGTGTTTTTGCTAACCAACTACATGGTTCTTTAGCACAGCATGTTATAAAAGGGCTGCACAAAATGAGAAATAAAGCCTTCTGAAAGCCTTCTGATCTTTGTAATACTGGAGCCAGAACTCATCATTTTCATGTCCCTCCATGACAAATGGTGACACCCTGGCCATCTCTGGCATGACCACGGGCCTTTGGCACACGGGGGCTGTCACCTGGAACGGCTGCACTGGCAGGGGTGGGGGCAGGGAGTGGGACAGGTGGGAAAAGGGGGACAGCCCTCACTCCCCCTCAGTATTTGGGCAAGTTAAAAATTACCGAGCACAGAAAGGGAGTAAGATCCGAAGGAGAAGGGTGACTCAGCTTGTCAAATGACTCTGGTGTCGTCAGCCAGGCTTATTAGCATTTATATACAGAGGGACCTTTCCTGCAGTGAGGCTGCTTCCTGCATAGCAGCATCTTCCCTCCTTCTCCTCCTCCATGTCAAAGGGAAACCGATTCAGGGTTGGATTTTTTTTTTGGTGCATTAAACTTTTTTAAAAAACGTTTTACAGCCAGCTTTGGAAATTTTCCATCTCATCCTGGGCTTGGAGGGTGAAGTAGAGACATGGCAATGCCCTGACCTGGGTGAGGAGTGGGAGGATTTGGAACCAGGATGCAGACAGGCCCCACTGCATTCCCAATTCTTCTTTTAGCTCTGCATCCTCCTGCTTTCCCTCCCTATGGCCAGGCAGGACTTCACTCCAGGCAAAGGAACAGCCCCAGGAACATCTTAACCTTGCAAAACCACCAGCCATTAAAACAAGGAAAGCTGGGCTGAGCAGGCATGCTGCCTCCTGCAGCTGGCTCAAGCTCTGGGCACTGCTGGAGTAGTGACTCAGTGTAGAAATCTCTGCCAGCCCTGTGGTTGTGCCAGACCCCTGGATTGAGGTGTGGATGTCCCTCAGGATGCTGAGGGCTGGACTCAGCCAGGGCAGGTGGGTTGTGAGCGTTGCTGGCTCCTGGCTCACCACGTCCAAGTGATTTGCTTTGCAACTCTGGAGCCCACAGCTGATAAATGCCTAAACATGGGGAACCCAGGGCATCTCCAAAGAGCATCAGACTGTTTTAAAAATACTTTATTCTTTAGAAAATACAGCGTTCAGTACAGTGTGCTCTGCTCCCCCCAGCTTCAACCCCCTGACTCGGCCGAAGCCAAGGCGACGTTGGGACGTTCACCGCCGCCGCAGCTGGAAAGCAGAGGGCAGGTTTCACTGACCCCTCTTCCATCCTCTCAGGGAGGCAGGTGGCTCTCGAGCCCCTGCTGGTACCCAGCAGCAAGGTGCTCTCCCCCCAAGCCCCCAGTGCAGCCCAAATCACAGTGCCAAGCTCGGACCGTGGAGCCAGTGATGGCCCTTGGTGGCTGGGGACGTCCCCAGGGGCACACAGGGGCTGTCATGCTCCCCCACACAAGGCTTTGGGGCAGCCCATGTGATTATTGAGACGTGGGGCTGCCCCAGCCCGGAGATCCAGCTGAGAACCTGGGGGTAAGGTCATGGTGGGGGCTGGGGAACAGAGAGTGGGGGACCAGGGCTCAGGAACCCCTCAGCTCCCTCCCTAAACAGGGCTGAGCCAGGGCTGTAACAGCTCCTTCTGAGGAGGAAAACCTTACTGGGGCAGTTCAAAAAGGGGATGCAAATATCACCCAAAGGCAGAGTGACCTTCCTCCAGGTCCAGGCTGAGCTCAGGACTCAGTGGGGACCTTCCACCTCCCGCTGCCTGGCTCTGCAGGGAGGAACTCCCATCCCACAGGAAGCAAAGCCCACCCCACAGGGGGTCCTGCCCACACCCTCAGGGGGTGCGGGATCGCTCCAGGCCTGGGGCAGAGGGGCCGTGCACACCAAGAGTGGGACAGGGGAACAAAGTCTGGAGGCTGGGGGGGGGGCAGGGGAAGAAGCATTTTCTCTTTTCAAACAGGAATCCCCAACGCTACCCCCTTCCCTTTGCATAGAGCAGCTTTCAGGTGAGTGTGCCTTTCACTCATCCAGGGGACACCGAGAGCAGTGGCTGTGATCCCGAGGGGGACAGGAGCAAGGCTGGGGACACGGCTCTGCTGCTCCCATCCCGCCCCCGCAACCCCGGGGCTCGCACAAGGACACCAGGAAAAGAAACAGCGACAACCCTGAACCCTCCCCATCGCTCTGCCCCCAGGTGCAACAAGCCATCCAGATGTTTAAAAAAGGAATGAAACAGGAGAAAAAAAAAAAAAAAAAAAGTAAGAAAAAAAAAAAAAAAAAAAAAAGGCTGAGATGGAGGGAAAGATCCCCAGGTCAGCGGAGAGGACGGCGGGAGGCGCCGCAGGGATGGTGTCCGTTCACCGCGGGCCCTGCGGGGTCTAACTGTCCTCGCCGTTCTCGCCCGGGCCCTTGATCAGCCGCTTGTGTCCCCGCTTGCCCACGGGCCCCTTGGGCTTGGCGAAGGCCTGCTTGAAGGCGTGCTGCTTGGGATGCACCTCCTCGTACAGGAACTCCGCCGTCAGCTCCGCCCCGTCGTCGATCTCGATCTGCCCAGGCAAGGGAAAGGGGCTCAGCAGCTCCCTCGGGCTCTGACACCCACCTGTGGGGCACCCAGCTCCCCCCGAGCCCGTCAGAGGGGCTGGAGCAAGGCTGCAGCACGGCCCCTTGGCAGTGTCCAGCTCCACCGCCTCTGGGGGGGCTCATACTCACCTTCTTGGCTATCTCCAGGCAAAACTCCTGCTCCACAGTGTCAAGCAACCGGCTCTTGCAGCTGGAGTAGAGCATGCGCTCCTTGATGCTGCACTTGTACCCAGGCATGGAGTAGATAAAGACTGCAAAAAGAGAGCAGGGCTTGTGGCACTGACACTACCATGGCCAGAGAGCCCCGGCTGCATCCCACCCTGCTCATGGCTTTTCCAGCCCAGAGTCCCATCCAGCAGCAGAGGGTGAGCGTCCCATCCATCACCGCTCCCGAATTTCCCCTGGTACTCCTGCAGAAACCAAACCACCCACACCAAATCCTCTGTGGCAGCACCCAGAGACCCGAAGCTGGCACCAAAACCTTTGCCAGCACCCACCACGGGAGGGAACTGACTCAAGGCTCCCTGTTGCACCATCCCTATCCCCATCCCTGCTCGCTACCCATGCAACCAATGGTCCAGGGAAAACAGGGATTGGCACAGGCTCAAACTGGCCTTTCCCAGGCCTGAGGCTCTCACCAACAGACTCCAGGTAATCTCCCTCGTGTGAGTGCTTGTACAGGAAGAAATGGTAGCGAGCAGAGTCTTGGGGGATCCTCTTGGGCAGGTCACTGATCTCCGTGGGGCTCGTGTGCACCAGGTCGATGGTCTCCCTCTCCAGATCCAGCTTCTGATGGACAGAGGGGACAGGGAGCAGATGGAAGTGAGACACAGCAGCAGGATGTGGGGAGTAGGGCACAGAGAAGCCTGTGAAGGACCTACCAGCTGGATGTAGTTGATTTTCTTCTGCTTGAGAGCCTGGATGGCTTGCTGGGCATCCAGCTGCAGGGGGAAGGCCAGGCCCTGCAGCGTCTGGTGCTTGCTCTCCACGCTGATCTCCGTCTTCACCTGGGGATGGAGACCACCTCGAGCGTCAGGGCACAGTGGCAAAGGGTGGGGAAGGGAAGAATAGGAAAACCAGCTGGTTCTGCAGCTAAAGACTTCTCATCCTAGGAGCTGTCTGACACCTGCCCCACAGGGATCATGGCATTAAACCACAGAGTCAGCCAGGCTCAGGACAGTGGTGCTTGTCACCATCCCACCTCTCCAGGACATCACCTGGCCCCAGCCATGCACCCCCACACCTCCTACTTCACTCTCAGCAAAGACCAGCTCAAAACCAAGGCTTCCCAGTGAATCCCTGGCAAGGATGCTGTGACCAGCACTGGCACGTGTCCTCTCCGATCATCTCCGACTGCAACCTGTGGGTGACAGGGGAAGCCCTGAAATCACAGCACTCAGCTGGGCACCCCACCCTCCTCACTGGGTTTAACTGCAGCAGGCAGACATTCCCTCCAACGCCGGAGTTGGGGATTGGAGATCCACAGCTCAGAAAGATCCCAGCTGCTCTTTTCCCCACAACCCCTACAAGGCAGAGGCTGACAGCCATATCCTGAGCAAACCCCCTAGTCCAGGAAACCAAGCCCCACTTCAAAGAGGGGAGAGAAAGAGATTGCAGAGCCATCAAATGGCTCCAGGTGCCTCCATCCAGCCACAGCAGGGGTCCCTGGTGGGCACTGGGGAGAGGGGCAGGACGCGTCGGGCACACCATACCTCCTCGGGGTCGGGGTACTCTACCAGCGATGGGCAGCAGCAGCAGCCCCCCACCATCTGCCACAGAATACAGGGAGATGGTGTCACCCCCTGCCAGACCCACCTCAAGACCCCCTCCCAGAGAAACACTCCACCAACACTATCCCAGGTGCTCCCAGGCAGTGAGCGTGGGCTACTTTCTTTTGGGATCGGTTTTGGGCATTTTGGATAGAGTCCAACCTTTATGGAATTTTTTTTTTTCTTTCTTCATTTCCCTCCCCCTGATAGAGAAAAGGAGGAAAAGTCAAGGCATGCCAAGAGAAAACACCAGAGTTTGAGCTGACATCTCAAAACCACTCGGCAGCACCCAAGTGGGTCTCTACAGGCTGCCCTTTCCTAGAGCAGCCCCACGCAGTACCCACACCCTGGGGAGATGATGCCCGGAGCACAGCATGCAGGAAAACACTGCCAGGAGAAGGAAAAACCGGGCATCAAGCAGGCAGAGCAGCCTACCATCTCAGTGCTTGAGTCTTGGGAACAGGAATCCTGCCAGCGTGGGGAGAGGAGACACACTGTCAATGGCACCCGGCGCAGGGAGGGCTCTCGGTGACAGCACAAGGGCTGGGGGACACACGGATGTGCCAGGAGGAGGGAGCTGCAGCACCTCTCTGCTGCAGGAAGGGGAAGGCTGGTCCTGGTGATGTGGGCAGGGAGAGCAGCAAAAAATGACACAGGAGATGCCAGTGCTGGGAGGAGAGGGAGGGAGAGCCCGGGCAGCCCCGAGCCTGGGCATGCAGGGTCTGCACCAAGATCCCTGTGCAGAGCCCATCCCTGCCCCATCTCCTCCTGGGTCCCCAGTCAGGGTGGCCCCAGCCCAGGGTCTGGAGGAGTTCCAGCACCTGCAGCAACAGTTTTTAGGCTATCCTCCACCAAGGAGCATATATGGAAGGTTTGTGAGGAAAAAAATGCCCAAGCCTCTCTCCATGCCAAGCATCCTGGAAAGATGAGCAGGGTGTTGATGTGCAGCCCTCGGGAAAGGGCTCAGGTGGGCATGAAGTCCAGCTGACCTCCAGCTCTGCTGTCCCACCATCCTTCCACTATCCCCCCACTATCCCTGCACCAGCAAGGGCCCCAGGGCAAGTGCCCAGGGATGCAGGACACACACAAGTTCACCTGGTCCCACCTGTGGAGAGGTGCAGCACAAGGACATCACCACTGCCAACACCTCCAGAACCCCAGCTTTCTCTCCCACAAATGCAAGAAGACCAGGAGAGCTACAGTGGAACCACAGAGGCCTTAGCTCCAACAAAAAGTTCACTGAAGTCCAAAAACACCAAGAGATGGAAATTTGTCCCAGCATCATCAACTCCCCCATACACCTCTGTATTTTCTACTCCTTCCCTTTTCAAAAACATTAAAAACTGGCTGCCTGAAACACTCCCCAGGGCACAGCCTGGGAGCAGTGCATGGGACAGCTGAGCACGTGCCACATCCCAGCCTCCCAGCCAGCAGCAGGCTTGCCTGGGAGGTTATTTCTTCTCCTTTTCTTTAGGTTAGATTCTTCTCCTCCTCTTTCATCCCTCCTGGCATGGTGCTGACCCTGCCTAAGGAGCATTTCTTTGTCTTATGGCAAAGTCCTCATGGGAGGGTCCTGGCAAAGCACCACCAACACTGTGGGGCAGCTGTGAAGGACACTCCCTTAAACACTGCAATGGCAACCCCATCTTTGTTTCTGCTCAGTTCTCCTGCCTCCTCTCCCAGCTCCAGGGCTGCCTTCCTCTGCCCCACAGGCCTGCCAATAGGATATGCTCAGCTCCCCCTCCACCCATGTTTCTGAACCTGCAACACTTCTACAAAGACTCCCCAGTCATGGGTGTTGAGCTCAATGCCAAATTCAAAGCTGTTTCTTAGCCCACAGTCTGCTGACAACTATCAGCTCAGTAAAGCTGGCATTTTCCAGCTATTAAATATATATATATAAAGCAGGTGGCAAATTTCCATGAGCTCCCACCCAGCTATCAAAAAGGGGATTTATTCATGACATCACGTCTGTCTATCCAATCCTCAAACCATGGCCTAAAACCTGCTTTCCAAGGGCTGGGAGCTCCCTGGGGGCTGTGCACACCTGAGTCCCTCCTTGCTCAAAGGCTGCTGTGCTGGCCCTGGAGCTGCCACCCTGCAGCCCTCACCTGTCCCTTTGGGCTGTCCTGCCCTTCTCTTCCCATCCCCTGTCATCTGGGGGCTGGGGAGGATCCCAGGCAGCTTCTGCCTGACCAGAAACACAGCCATGTGTGGGATGGAGGCTGCAAGTCTGGCCAGTCTCTTGGAAGGTGAGAGGAGAGGGGAGCCAGCAGCAGCTCCAGGAGAGGGGCACAGAAAAGCACTTGTGGGCTGGGGGACACATCCTTTGTGTCACTTCTGAAATCCTGATGGATTGGTTGAACACAAGGTGATGCACAGGGCCCTGGACCTTGCAGGGGCCTGGGCAGACACAGAGGAGTGCTGAGGTCAGGGCCTGCCCCAGGGCCGATTTCCAGGTCACTGCTGGCCCTCACCACTCATTCCCACACACTGCATCTGCTCCTCCAAACTCACCTGTCAGGTGCAAGCACACTCCAGGGCCCACAGCCTGTGCACAAGGAGCCCTGCAAGCTGCAGGCAAGGAACAAGGCTGGAGACACCACTGTACTGAGCAGGTGCTGCAGGTTGGGAGCTGCTCCCATACACTCCCCCTCCATCACAGCCATCTGCTTTGTGGGCCTTCAGAAACTGCCTCAAAGCTGCATTTACTGGAAGTGCTGAGATTTCCCACCTTGGGGAGGCCAGAACAGCACCAAGCACCAAAACAATAGCTCCCACTGCCTCCTGCTCCATGTCCAAGGCTGAGCAGCTGCAACACCAACACAGAGACCCCTCAGCACACCCAGCACTTTGCTGCTTCCCACCTTTACATCCACAGGCAAAAACATATTCATCTTCATCTCTTTCCTAATGTCAGTGACTCCTTCCTGTGGCCCAGGCTGACACAGGGGACCGTGTACTCTTAAAATAACCCCCAACAAAGCAGACAGCAGCAGCATTTCCATCCAGGAGCTGCATCTCACAAAGGCAAGGTGGGAGGGAAGGAGAATGAGGCAGATCAACAAGCATCACAAGCACCACTTACCTGGGCCATACAACCATGCAAGACACACCCCAACAGCCCCCAAAACTACTGAATCCTGCAGCACAGGCCAGACAAAGTGATGGCAGATCACGGAATCAGCTGAGTCAAAAGGGACCCTTGAGGATCAACAAGTCCAGATGGTTCCAAGGTGCCAAACAAGCCACACAGTCACCACCAGCACCTCTCTTCTCCAAACATGGGCATCTCCTTGCATCCTCCAGAATAAATTCTGCCCAGGCCCTCCAGGCTGGGAGCTGGGATAAATCCCCTAAGACCCACCTGCTGGAGACCACCCTTTGGTGGCATCTCCCAAATGTCCCTCAACTTTGCCACCTGAAGACCTGCTTTGGCAGGTGGAAATCACCCCCAGACCTGCTTCACAGTAGAAACTTCCTGCCTCATCTGTGCTATTAATTAATGCCATGAGGCTGATTGGCTTCACATCTCCCACACATGTCCTGATCCATCCATGAGTGCCACAGCAACAGCACAGAATAGAGGGATGCTCCTCTAGAGAGGAAAGCTTTCCATGCATAAGGTAAATTCCCACATCCCCCTCCAAAAAATACTGCTTCCAAGTGGTCTTCCCACACAGTGAGCACACTCCCTTTTCTGCTTCAGTGTGTCACAGCAGCACAGAGGCTGTGAAAGGCCAGCAGGGAACAATGGGGACACAGCCTGTGTGCCCCCAACCCTACCCTGTGCCACTTCCACACCCTTTCCAGCACATAAGCCCCAAATACAGGCTAAGATCTGTATTTCTTGGGACAGCATCCCTCATACTTATAGACATAAAGGAAATGTATGGGAGAGAATGCCACTGCAGTCCAAAGATAAGCCTGAATTCTTCCCTATCTTCTAGCTCAGCTCTGGCTTTTGCTCCAATACCCACAGGTTAGAGATCTGCTTTCAGCCCCAAACCACCTTCTGACTGTCAGCAAAACACAGTCCTGAGCTCATGTCCAAGCAAGTGGAAGAAAAGAGTAGTGTAAAATCCTCTTTATGCTACCATTTGATCCTGAGGGTGCTCATCCACCTTGAGAAGGACAGGAATGGTTTAAACAGCAGAGAGCAAAGTAAAAACGAGCCATCCCTTTTAGCTGGATGCTCCCTGCCTGCATCCTTCACCCTTTGTGCCCAGAGGGCCTCGGGCCCCTCTCCCAGGGCGCTGGACCCCAGCTGTGCCCGACACCCACCTCGTTGATGCGGATCTGCTGGAGCTCCTGCTCGGCTGCGGTCAGCGGGGCTGGGGCAGAGCAGGAGGACACGTGCTTCTGGTAACCACTCAGGGACACGTCCTCCTGCAGGCACAGCAAGTGTCACCGGGGTCATCCTGCAGGCTGAGTGCACCCTCAGCCCTGAGCAGAGGCTCCTGGATTCCTCCATGCAAATCCCACCCTCGATTTGTCTGTTCTGACCACTCTGGCCCTCCCCAGCTACCCATGGCTGTGGCAGTGCGCTCCTCTGGCTCTTTCATGAAGCTCATGAGCATGGAAGTGAGAGGGAAAGGCAGAGCCCATAGCCCAGGAGCAGCAGAGGGACCTTGGAGAAGAGCAGGAATGCTTCCTGGCTTCCACCAGTACCAGAGGCCCCAGCAGCACTGATGTCCAGGAGGCCCTGGCTGTGCAGCTCCCTCTGTCCATGGAATAGAAGGAGAAACCTCCGTGCAAGGCAGCAGATAACCCCAGTGTGGAGGCAGCTCTCGCTGCTGGAGTGACACTGCCACCACCTGGCACTTCTTCACCCATTCAGGGTAAAGCTCCACATCTTACAGCCTTCCTCCCACCTCTTCCACGTTCTCCCTCACAGACTACAGCCATGCAGGCAGGAGAAAGCAGCACTGGCCACGCAGGGAGCAGTGTGGAGGACCAACACCCTGCTGTTCCCTCACCAAACACCAGCATCCCACACCCCACCACCCACAAACTGAGCTCTGGACAGGCTGCTGAAGCCCAGGGTCAGACCCCAAAGGTTGCCCAGAACCCACCACCATACCTTCACTGTGCCAAACATCTCATCCTTTATGTGCCCCCCACCAAACTCCTTCTTCACGGTGGCTCTGGTGGCAGCGTACAGCATCTTCAGCCGGACCTGCCAGGACAGGGTGGCAGTGCTGTCACACAGGGGCACCGGGGACCAGAGAGGTGCCCAGTGCTCACAGCCACCATCCCACCATCCCTCCACACCCCTCAGCCTCTCCTGGGAGCACCCACCGAGTCTCTAGCTCAGGCTGATTTTTAATGGCAGCATCCCTCGGTAGGGATCAGCTGGGAAAACCCACCAGCACTATTTCTGTGGCTGCAGCCTTGCCAAGTGCTGCCCACAATCCATCAGTTTTACTTCCATCAGCTTTACTTCCTAGTCCCTGAGCTCCAGAGCACCATTCCTCACCAGCACCTGGCTTAGAGGAGGCATAAATACCACAGAGCCACTTAAAAGTGACTTTTGCCTTTGGCACTGCATCGTTCTGCAGAATGCAAGGAAGAGTTTGGCAAGTGCTCCTGGGCACGTTGTGCTTCTGCAGTAAGAGCCTCTGTGGTTTGTTGAAAGATATACATATTTGAAATATATATTATTATATATATACGTGTATGTGGACATGTACACATGCACAAATATACACATGCATATAAAATTGCATATATCAATCACTTGTATTTATATATGTATTTATATATATCACATATTTATATATGTGACCAGTGCATGTATTAACATGGCAGTAAATCTATCTAGCTTATGGATTATATATATGAATATATCAATATAATATATAAATATGTAACAAATATATACATAGGAATATATATATATATACACACTATATATACACATGAATATGTAAATAGAAGACAAGCACACATCAGTAAACCTCAGACCCGTCACAGAGATGTGCTCAACAGGATGGCATTTTCCAAGCTGTACCACTGACATCTTCTAAACCTGCTTCCCATCCAAGCAGCCCTTTTGTGCCCACTCTCCAGCAGCTGATTTGGGAGCAAGGCCTGGAGAAGGGCTGGCAGACACTGTGCATCAGCCTCGAGCAGAGCAGGGCCAGGCTGGAGGCAAATCAGTGCCAGTCCCAGCTCTTCCCAGCAAAGGCCAGAGCCACAGTGGGAAGTCTCCATCCTGGCCTCATGGTCCACACCACTTCCCCCTCTACATCCCAGCTCCTCCACCTCCTCACCTAGCAGTGAAATAGGACAGAGCCACAGTCCCAGTGTATCTCTTTGTGTCTTAAAAAATCCCCCATCCCCACAGCATCTCCTTTTCCCAGCCCAGGCACCAGGACCGAGGGTGTGAACGCTCCTCCCCAGCCCCAGGCAAAGTCCCTGGGCCAGCATCTCCTCCCCCCTGCACCTCCCCTGCATGTCCCTGTCCCCTCCCAGTCCCCAGGCCGTGTGCCAGGGCCTGGAGCTCACCGGGGAGCTGTCGGGGGACCAGGAGATGAAGAGCCACTCGTATCCCTGGGCGTTCTGGCTGTCCAGGCGGTACAGGACATAGCAGGGCTGCTGCTCATCCAGCAAGGGCAGCACCAAGGCATCATAGTCAGCGTCCCAGCGCCGGGACAGCTCCTTGTGGGCTCCCAGCACGAGCTGCTCTGCAAGGGGAAGACAGGAAAGGTGGTGTCAGGTGAAAGCAAGGCTCACCTTGCAGGACCAGGTGGTGGGTCCTTAAGGGTTCACTGCAGCTCCACTGCCAACGATGATGCTGTACTGCAGAAGAGGAAATGATGACCTCGAGTCACAGGCAGGAGTGTACATTCCCAGGGATGATCCCCCAGGAGAGGCCATGGTGCTGTGTGGCTGCTGTGGAGGGCTGGTTCTCTGCCAGCCTCCTGCCAACCATCTCCTCCCCTCCTGTGTTTCTCACCAGCAAAGTCTCCTCTCTGGTGACCACCTGTGGCTTCCTTCCATTCTGCTCCCACCAGCTCTGCAGTCCCCCACCATCCCTCCTTGCCCTCAGGGGAACACAAGACCTCCCCATCCCACCTGGACAAGCCCTAGGGTCACTAGAACACCTCACCATGGAGAACCACCAACATTTTGGGTGCTGAGAAAAGTAATGGTCTCAGCAACACCCAGGATGATGAGCCAAAGAAATTATTATACCTGTGATACAAGAACAATTTGAATGGTTTGCCTTTGCCAACAGCACAGCTTTACAAAGTGCCTTGCAAAATTTCTCAGGACAAATTACTTACCACCTATCAAGCCATAAATTACTGCAGTTAAGTGGGGAAACTGCACTGTCTCTAAAACCTCTGAACAGCCACACACCTCTAAAATGTGTTACAGAATTCACCAATGGTTCTAGAAAAAAAGGAGAAGCCATTATAACCTGGAAAGAAGAAGGTGGGTGGCAAACACTGGAAGGTTGTGAGAGGAGATCACCTCAGTTAGCAGAGCTACATGCTGTAGCCTTGGCTTTCCAGCATTTTCCCCATATTCCTCTAAATGTTGTGACTGACTCTGCCCATATAGCTGATATTACAAAGAGATTGGATTGGCACTATTAGGAGAAATTGACAATGCACCACTACTTGACTTACTAAAAGCTCTGTGCCATACCATCCAAAACAAAACTTGCCCATATTACATCTCACATATCAGAAGTCACACAAATTTAGCAGGTTTCACTGCACAGGGCAGTGCTCAGGCAGACTGGCTAGCTGGCCCTGCTCGGACAGCACCACAACCAGACATGCTTGCACAAGCAGAGGCACCACACAGTTTTTCCACCAAGGTGTTTGAGACCTACAGTGACAATTCCAGCTGTCACACACAGAGGCTTTTAATACAGTTAACACCTGTGCTGACTGCCAAAGCCACACTGCACCATTGCAGTTGGGGGTTAATCCTTGTGGACTGCATGCTTTGCAAATCTGGCAAGCTGATGTCACACATATCCCTGAATTTAGCAATTTAACATATGTACATGTCTCAATTGACACCTTTTCATCATCTATAGTACACACAAGAGAAAAAGTCTGGATACCATCACACACTGGTGATCAGCCTTTGCTGCTTTAGGTATCCCCCATACCATCAAAACAGACAATGCTCCTACATACATTTCACAAAATCAAGACAATTCCTACAGCTCTGGGGTGTGTCACACCACACCAGTACTCCCTGCTCAGCAACAAGACAGGCCATCGTGGAACGTGCACATGGCACTTTAAAACACATACTTGATAAACAGAAGGAAGGAATGTGTAGTAAAACTCCACAGAGTAGAATAGCTAAGGTTATCTATACACTAAATCATTTGACAGTATTAGAAAATTCCCAGAACCCAGTCATGTTAAATCACTTTTTATCATTACAATCATCCAGTGATGCCCAGTCACCCAAACCCAAGGTAATGGTGCAAGACCTTATCATGGGAAGGGCTTTAGGATCTTATTACCTAGGGACAGAGCCATGCTTGTGACTCCACAGACACCAGAGTGCAACAGACACCTGCCAGATGTGTGGGCCCTGTACTACGTCCTGCTCGTGACCACAAGCAACACCCTCCTAAGGGACCCTAAACAGACATTGTAGAGCCATACATGGAGAAATGATTGAAACAAACTGTGCACCTACCTCATGGAAACCTGGGACTCTTGAAGTGACAGTTTATGTAAGGATTTTATTTGTTTACAAATTGTTTCTTCCATTAATTAGTTCTTCTGACATTCTAAAAGTTTAATGGTTTCTTGTTTGCAGTGTTAAGTTGGAATTTGTAAGTTCTAAGCAGTTACCCTGTGACATGCTAGCCTGAAGGACTGAGTTATTGGTGATCTCACCTGACAGCTCCTGCATGTGAGTGCTGCAGTGTCACCCTGATCTTTTTCAGCCTTGTGATGTTTACATTCTTGTAATGGACTTTCATATAAATTAAGTCCTTGTTTACCATTCCTCTTTGCAGGAGGGACAATTGATGAACTTCTGCTTTGACCAGTGTGGATGGAGAGGTGGCAACCTCATCCTACAATCCATGTTCATTGTCCAAAAACTATATAAATCCAAGTTTGAAAATAAACTTTCTCTTTTTGCCCTGAGAACTGAAATTGTCTGCGTGCCATTCATTGCATGTCCTGCAGTGACACTGCAGCTCCAGCAGCACATAAGATACATCACTGGCTGGGGAGAGCTAGGGCTGTCGAGTTGGGTAGAAAGCCTCACTCAAACTAAGCTCACACTGTCCCTGTCATCCTGTCTGCACAGGGCCCTTGCAGGAAGGATAACAAAGAACACTTTGCATTTTTGTAATAAAATGGAAAGGGGGAATTGTCACAGCACAGCTGGTCATAAATAAACCCAACTGGGCTCGCCCAGTGCGGTATCGAACAGTCCCTGGGTGAGCCGTGATAGGATGGAACTGAACTCCAACAGGGACCCCAGCCAATCCCAGTCAATCCTGAATGCAGACATCCCATTGGCCAGGAGCTGGGCGGTGCTGAGAGCCCGACCAATCAGGTGTCCAGGCGGGAATTTTGAACCCCTATAAAAGGGGGCAGCCATGATAAATAAATCTGGGCTCTTTTGTGGCGTGATCTTTGTGAGTCCTGTCCTGTGTTTGTCTCCAACCTACAACTGTAACTGAATATTTGTAGAGGCAGAAAGGTCTGGGGGGAGATTACGGGACTCAGAACAAGATGTAGGAAATTCTGGAGGTGCCAAAGCAAAATGTTTTGGGGCCTTGGGCAATCAGCACTTGAGGGCATGCTTGGCTGGGCACATGCCCTGCCAGGACCTGTGCCCACAGCCCCTTGGCTGGGGCACAACCCTCTCCCTCCCTCCCAACCCATTCAGCTTAGCAGCTCCAAATCTCATGGCAGGAAAGCTTTTAAGGAAAACAGTTGAGGAATGAAGGCTTTGGGAGGAATTACTCACCCCTTCTTCCCACCCCGGCAGGACATCCCCTGTGACAGCAGCACTTCCCTGCCCAGCACTGCCCTGGCATCTGCCACCACTGCTGAATCCAATTATTTGTGCAAGGGTGGCACAACTTGCTGGTTCAGTAACAAGGACAGCAGAGAACAAGGTGCTTTACCTCTGGCAAAACCACCTGTTTTGAGAAAGGCAAGCCTAAAAACTTCAGTGTACTCCTAAAATAAATACAAAGCTCTGTGAAGGGATTTGTGCATCATAAAGGCCTGAGATCCTGAAGAAACTGCAGGAATTTCACAGGGCCAAATCCACTGGCAACTGGAGGGTATCTCTGTCTGCAAAACAAACCAACACCTTAGACACAAAGCAATCAGTGCTGAGTCACCCCAGGCTATTCCTGGGCTGTGATTCAGACAGACCCCAGCCGTGCTGCTGTAAGCTGCCTGCCTTCAACTTTCTCCTCAGCTCTTTGCAGTTCTGCTCAATCCATTGAGGGACAAATTTTCTTCTTGGGAAGTGTCAGAAAGGGGAAACTCAGAGCAGACTGCCCTTCAGCAAAGTTATCTAGCACTGGCTATATCAGGGTCTGATTGTACCTGGAAAAGCAGAGCTGGGAGCATTTCTGGCCCTCGGGGTGCCCCCAGCACTCCCTGCCTTGCTCTGAAATGCTCTACAAGGCAGCCCTGCCCACAGCTCTGGGGGGTGCCAATCTGCAAAACTCAGTGCACACCACCACCTATGAGTAAGGAAATGCATCCAACAGGGAAGTCCACAAAGCCAATCTTGTCCCAAGTCCTGCTGACAGTGAGGAGCAGAACATCATCTAAAAACAGGCTGGAGCACAGGCTGCTCTCATGCCAGGAAACTGCTGCTGAGTCCTGGTGCACATCCTGCTCCCGTACTCCCTCCTCCATCCAATCTCAGCTCTTCACAGTAGCCCTCCAAAGGCAAAATGACCTCTCTAATTTATCTCAAAGGGTCACTCAGACACAATGGTGGTGTTGGAGATGCCCAAATACAGAGCATCTGCCATAATGCTCCTTGCACTGTCTTCCTCTCCTACTCACTGTTGCCTGCTCCAAAATGCCCCAAGACAAATTATCCATAGGGCAAAAGGTGCTGCAAGCCATTCATCAGAGAGGGATGCTCCTCTTCCACACCCCCTGTTCAGCAGGGCAGCTGGCATGTCCTCCCCAGAAGTTGTGGACACCTCTGTTCCAGGGTGGCATCCATCTGTCTGGCTGTGACATCTGCCTGGCCACTCGATAGTGCCCAAAGGTCCAAAGGCTGATGTCCCCTGTGTGACAGAAGAGGGGTGGCCCTGCTGCTGACAATGGACAGATAAATAAATCCTATTCAGCCAGAGCAGAGATGGTGGGAAATGTTTTCCATTGGTGATAAAAAGTCTCCCTCAGTGGCATCAGCAGCCAATACCAGCGGCACAAGCCCTAAGCATCCCAAGTCCAGGCTTAGGGATAGGCGTGACTTATCCTAACACAAACCTGATTCCCACTTTTTAAAAGCAAAATAAGCTGAGAGTGCAAAATTGATGTCAAAGACACTCCAAAGGAACAACATGGATGTTTCATCCCCCACCAATGGGGACCTTGCCAAGGACAGAGCCAGCCCTACTGAGCCTTGCTGCAGTTCCACTGATGTGTCCCATGCATTTCCAGTCACACTGCTCTTCTGAACAGGACGTTGTGGCCTCTGCAAAGGTCAGGTGGGCTCCTTATGACCACAGGCGCCTTACAACCACATCCACCTGGGTGTTTGCACTGGTGGCCCACCCAGGGGAGGTGGTGACAGCAGCTTGGCAGGGCAGTGAGAAACAAGTCATTCATATGCAATTGTATGAGTGAGGTGATGGAAAACCTACACCAGGGCAGCTCCCCGCCCCTGGGACATTCAATCAGTGCTCAGCTCTGCTCACTTGCCTGACACATGCAGAGGACACCCAAAGGACCCATTCCATGGGACAAACACGGGCAAGGTTGGTGCCAGCCTGTATCCTGGGCTAGGCACAGCCCCAGGGGATGGGATGGGTCTCAGTGTGGCATTCCTCATGGGATGCCACTGCAGGCCTGTGCTGGGCCTTGAGCCACAGAGCACCCCCCTGCCCTGAGCAACTCCTTGCCAGTGTGGGATGACACATCTGAGGAAGAAGATGCCTGTGCATCACCCCCAACAAACATCCCAGGGTCCCTGCAGCAGCCTGTCACAGGGATCCCACAATAAAATACAACACAGCAGCAGCAAAAGCCCCCAGAGAGAACTGATCCCAGGCTGGTATTGCTCTGCTGGCAAAGTCACTGCTCCCCACTGGAGCTGCCCTGGGGCTCCAAGAGCTGCTCACCAGCACACCCAAAGTTTGGGCTTGTATTTCAGGTCTGGGTTGCCACATGCCCAGAAACTCCAGCAGCATTTTCCTTGAGGTTTCCAAAAACACAAGCTGGCACCCCAGTGGTGAAGAAGAAAGGAGGAGAGGAAACAGAGATCAGACAGAGTGTAAATCAAAGCACTTAAAAAATGGGACTTACCGTCCTCAATGATGACCTTGATGAGCCGAACTGAACCATTTCGGGCTTTGGCAAAAAAGTCCCTTAATTCTGTGGTGGCTGAAAGAACCAAAAACATCGTGATCAGATTTAGCAATCAAAGCAGGTGCTGGGTTGCTCAGTGCCTGACCAGAAAGGGGACCAACTTGGCAGGATAGAAATTTAAAACTTAAAAAAAAAAATTAAATCTCTGGTACCAAAAAAAAAATATAATAAAAAATAACAATAATACAAAACTCAAAAATCTGGGAGAGAAGAGCTGCGTCTCCCTGAGGCGTCAGAGTTAAATAGCAGCTGGGAGCACATGTGATCCAGAGAACCTGATACTTGGCCTGGGTGAACATAATCACCCAAATTTAGATGATGGCTTGGCCAGTGCAGGCAGGGAGAGCTCAAGTGACAAGTTGATTCTCTTTACAGAGGGGTAGGGCTGGCACAGTCGGGGTGGCTGGAGGATGTCCTGACAGGCTGTAATGTCCTGGGCTTGGGACACACGGCAGGATGCTGCTCCCCAGCGGCTGGGAACCAGCACAACCCCAAACTGGAGAAGCTGGTTTGAAGCTGAGCCTCTGGGGAAGGGAAAGGCAACAGCCCCAGGGTTTTGCTCTGGAGCTGGCAGGGCTTGGATTGCAGAAGGTTTTTGGGAAGCGTTTTGGGGAGCATTCCTCCTCACACCGCTCCCTGAGCACCAGGAAACCAATCTTCAGCATCCTACCAGGAGGCAGCTGGAGGCACTGGATATTGAAGGAGCAGCCCACAGCCAGCACTGGAGGCTTCATCTGCCCCCCTGGAAGCATCACTGGCACAGAGCTCCCTGTGCCACCCGAGACACGCTCCAAGTGAAGGCAAAGCCCAGGAGATGTGGCTCCAAGAGGCCAACACCAACAGGGATCACCTCCTGGGCCAGCTCCCCCTAAAGCCACCCAAGCCCTTTCCTGGCTGCAGCAGTGCAGCAAAGGGGGCCCTGGGAGTTCAAAGCTGCTATGCCTTAGAAATGCTCAAGAAACTGGTGTTGCAAAGATTAGAGATCTGGGCAGAGGCCTCAGCCCACACCAGGATCCATGCCTGGAATCTCTATCAGCAGCCCCTCCATTCCCGGTGCTTTGCTGTGCTGAAAGAGTCCGCAGCAGGAAGGAACCTGGAGCCCGAGGGCATCCACTAAGGCTAAGGCACTTGCCCAAGGAAGCCATCCCTACAAAGCCACATCCATTCCCTGCAGTCCCTCCAGCACTGGGCACCGCCCTCAGCACAGTCCCAGCAGGAGTCTCGATGTTACCTGGCACCTGCACAAGGGACACGGGCGGCCACCGACTGTCACTGGTGGTGCCCTCAGCCCTGGAGGCAGACCCTGGGCTGGGGCACTGCCCGCAGCTCCCCCAGCCCCCAGGGAGGAGGAATCCCTCGGGAGCTCCCAGGAAACTCCTGCCTGTCCCCCACAAGTGACACCTCTGCGATGCATCTGCTCCACCAGCTCCAAGCCTGCCCTGATCAGAGCTCTGGGGGCTTCTCCTCCCACGGAGAGGAGAGGCACACGGGAGGAAGAGCTCCCAGGATGGCTCCCTGCAGGCAGCAGCTCCCACACAAACTCAGAGATGCCATCCTGACAGGACCCTGCAGGAATGGGCACACACACACCCCAGCAAAGGCACATCACTCCTTAATTGCATTTTAGGGGACAAACAGAAGGTTTGCTGGAGTAATCCCACCACAAGCACGCTCCCTCCAACAGCATCAAGGAAGGTAGCTCTCCCAGTTCCCAGAGCAGACATTCACCCTCTCCTAGTGCCAGCTGGGAGCTCAGCCCTCTCCTGCTGTGCCCAACCAAGGATACTATGATATTTTTAGCCCCTTCCCTGTTGAGAGCTGCTGTTTCCTTCTGGCAGCATCTGTGGTTATTGCACACACACAAGGCGGAAGAGGAAGAGAAAAAGACACCCAGGAAACCTCATGCAGGAGACAAAAGCTCTTAATAAGCATTAAATTTCACCAGTTCCTATTACACTGCAAAACTATGAGAGAGTAACATTGCTCTTGGATGTTTCTATAGCATCAAGTTCAGGGAAGAAATAGGAAAGCTCTGTAGCAATAACCAGCTTGCAAATCCCTTCAGTCTGACCCCATCCTTCCCGGAACTCAAAGGCAGGTGAGGGTTGGATTGCAGAAGGCTTCTGGGCTTTTCCAGCTCCTGGAAAATCAGGAGTCTGGGCAAATGCAACCCTGTAGCCCACTTGGAAATGTAGGAATGCCCTGAAGATCAACAGCCAGGGTGATAGGCAGTTGAGTGGTTGACAAGTGACAGCCAAGCACTGGGGTCTGTGTGGGTACCCAGGGGTTGAAGGGGATGAGGAAAAGCCTGAATGCTGCCAGAGAAGCCAAGCACATCACAGGAAACACAACAAGGTCTTCCAAGGAGGAAGACTATTTCCAGAGGAGACAGCAGCAAGGCTTTCAAAAAAACTTCTGAGGTGGCTTGCAAGATTTAATTCTACTGATTTTTTTTAAGTAATTTTCATTTAAATAAAAACACCAAAGTGTCTCCAACATCCCCTTCTGCCTCTCACAATGCAGAACCAAGAGTCAGTGACGAGGGAGAGGAATAAACCAGGGAAGGTTTGAGCACGAGCTCAGCAACTGCTTCATTATGGCATGATTACAACTTAATTGGCAGAGCAGACTTGACGAGATGGCTTGCGTGCCTGAAATGTTAATAGAGAAGTCCACAGTCGGCTCTGGAGGAAGAGCTAGAGGAGACCTCACCCTGGAGATGGAGCCTCATGGCATCCCCTGCCAGGGAGTCTCCAGGATACAACTCAAGAACTGAAAAACCCATGTGTGAGGAAACCAAGGGAGAGGGAGAAGCAACAGGGCAGAGGAGTGGAAGGGACCCACACATCCAACTCACCCTCTAGACATGGGCTCCTGGAAAGTCCTGAAACAAATAATCCAGAAACAAATCCAAGCTGGGCTACAGCCAGTGTGGATCTACTGAGGCCAAGATGCATGAGATCCCTCATGCTCCCCCCAGCAGAGCCAGACACCTGTGGGCTTCAGGGGTCTCAGCTCAGCTGCTAAGTGTCTTCAAGTGTCAGATACCAGCTTGGGAACACGGTGGTGGTGAACCTCCATGGCATGGACACAAACCACACAGATAACTCACTCAGGGAGGTACCAGAGGTGGGATCAAGGTGTCCTGGGCACCTGTGGTGGGTCCAGGTTTATCCACATTTCCATGAACACTTCTGGCAGCTGCAACAGTGCTTCCTGCAGCTGTAAGGTGGGAAGCTAGAGGAGATGCAAGTGTGCACTGGAGAAAAATTCACCGTTCTCTCAGGAGACTGGAGAAGTGGGCTGAGAAAAAAAGAAATAGGATGAAACTCAATAGGAAGCAATGTATCTCAGCTGGGGAAAGGACCAGACAGGGCAGGGTCCAGCAGCTCCAGAGAACAGAGGTGGGTCACAAGCCAAGTCCAGGTTAGTCACTTCACACTGCTGCAGGCAGAGTCATTGAGAAGGCAGGAACAAGAGCATGACCATGTTATCTGGTGCTGACAAGGCTGCAGGCACAGCACAAACAGCACACCCAGGCTCAGCATCGTGCAAGGAGCAAGGCACAGCACAGACAGCACCTGTGCCAGAGGGCACAGCCTGCAGGAGCCACCAAAGGGACTGCAGCTGGTCAGCCCAGGGAAGAGAAGAAAAATCATTAACAGCTTGTAGAGGTTTTCCAGCCAAGACTCACCTTGGCATTTGGGAAATCTCATGTGGAGGGGAGCAAACCCTGGAAAGGACACTATGTCTCTATTCCTGCGCTGAAAAATAGATGTTGCTGCTTTGAGGCAGCACGAGCTCAGGGGCATCTGAGGAACCTTCTGGCCTTCCTACAAGGCAGCCCTGCTGTGGACCCTCCTGGCAGACCTGGTGGGCTCACACACCCGTGCCTCCTCAGCCACCCACCCAGCCCAAAACTGCCTTCAGCCACTGAGTCCTGCAGCACCTCCCTCTCCCACTTGTCCGTAGGCTGCAGATGAGTTGTCCCCTGTTCACAAGCAACCTGCATTTAGCAGCCTGATAACAGCATGTCCCAGGTCCCCATGTCCCACACAGCCTGCCACCCCTAGGGATGGATGAGCAGAGCCAGCTGATCACACTGGGGCACGCTCACAGTGTGGCAGGGAGGTGACAGCTGGCCAGCAGTGGCCTTCAGGTGGCCCTGACCCTGCAGGCACAGAGCCAGAGGAGAAGTGGAGCTGGTGCAGGGAGGGCAGGATGGTGCCTCCCCTCTGGCAGCACTGACCAAGAGGTGCAGACCAAAGCCTGAATTCCTGCAGCTCAGGGAGCAGCAGGGCAGGCAGCTCCTAGCACCGACAGACAGACACACTGCTGGCAGCCAGAGCACTGCCCTGTGCTGGGATGTGCCCCTTTGGATCAGCCCCCAGGAGATTTCAGTGCCGGGCTTGAAGCATGGCTCTTGGTGCTGAACGATGGTGCCAAACTGTTCCCAAACTGTTCCCAAACTGTTCCCAAACCACGCCTTTTCCCGCTGTTTTCTCAGCCCCTCTGAGCAGGGCTGGGCTGCAAGGAGCCCAGAGGGAAGAGAGGCAGTGATGCCAGCCGTAGCCACAGCAACGGGCACTCTCTCCCTGGGATGCCAGGGTCCAGGGAGCCGAGCCGCCCGCGCATCCCCAGGGAATGGGAACGGGATGGGATGGAGGCGACAGCCGCAGCGTCTCCCTCCTCCAGCCTCTCTCCCACTTGTTGGGGCAGCAACAGGTTTTTCTTGTTTGACCCCTGCCCGTCGCCCCCAGGCAGTGCCCAGCTCCCAGATCAATAATACATGCTCCTGAAACTCTGCCTCTCTCGGCACACCGAGTCGGGAAACCCGAGCCTCCGGCCATCAATCTTTCATTTGCTGGACATAACCTTCAACTCGATGCCGCTGCAAGGGGCTGCTTCCCTTTCACTGTCTGGGGCACAGCGTGCCTGGGGTGCAACAGGGAAAACTCACCTAAAAATCCAGCCACATACCCAGGCAAAACTTGTCCAAGTTCCAGGGATGCTTGGCCAGACAGAAGTCAAGATGGTGATGAATAAAACATGGTTATACCTGCATTACCCACACTTTCCCTGCCCAGCTCTTGATCTGGGCATCCAGGAAAGGATACGACTGCAACAAGCACAAAATAGCTTTTCCTGCAGCTAAAATTCCTTCTTTTCAGTCTATCCCAGTGTAACTCCTTTGCCCAGTGCCTGCTCAACTTGCTGCAGAGAGCTTTTCTGCCGATGGACACGGTTGGCCAGTTTAAGCAGTAAGAGGATTTTATTTCTCACCATGGAAAAATAAATATGTCCTTGCAGGGAATCTTTTCTGAGGAAAAAAGCTACAGATGTCAGAAGAAAATAGAAATGAGGTGGGGGGGGAAAGGGAGCAAGACAAGAGACAAGCAAAGTTTTTCTCTCAATTTTCCATGGGGCTGGACTGTATTCCTGCAGGATTTCACACAGACAGCTCCTGGTCCTTAGTGCAAATTCTGCCCAGAGACTTTCAGCCACCTGCCTGACACCAGATGTTTGCTTCTCAGCACCTGGTTTTCCTGTGCCCAGGACCTGTCTTGTCTGCACTTTGGCACCTTGGATTGGAGTTATCCATCCCTTCCCTTGCTCCAGGGTAGGCAGCTCTCAGCCTGCAGGCAGCAGCAGTTGGATCCTGGGGCAGTGGTGGTGCAGCACACGTGGTCTGTCCTTCCTTGCTGTTCCTTTTCTCCACCAGTAAAGCCACCAGCAGAGCACTGGTTTGTGCATTGGAGGGGACAGGCACCCAGGGACAGACCCTGGCCACGATCTCAGTGCATTTAGTCTCTCACTGCACATTTTCCAAAGGATTTCCTCTATCCCACCACTTCAGGTGCTTGACTTCAAGGGGTTTGACATCTCAGAGCATTGATCTGGTCTTCCACCAGCACTGCTGCTCTGGCCATCCTGATGTGCCCTCCACTTGGATATGGGCCATACTCCCAGTGGGCATCAACCTCTAAGGTATCCCCAAAAAAGGGGTCTTGTTCCTCAAAAATATCCTTGCAGCAGTGCCCTCTGTTCCCCCTGAGTAAAAGGGGCCATGAATCAACTCCTCCTTCTCCTCTGCTGATGGCACCTTGTGACATGTCTCTGGTTAGGGGGTGCCTCCAGCATCCCAAAGCTGCCTTCCCAGTTTGTGCATCCAGGTGCCCCAGGAGCCAGTGCTGCCTCCCAGCACAGCCAGATGAGAGGGGCTAAGGACGTGGTGGATGGGCAGGGAAGGTCCTTCTTTCCTCTCACTTGAGAGCCAGGAAGCTGCCTGCTTTCCATGAAGACTTTAGCAGACCCAGCAGCTCCTGAGTCCCACCTCACTGCTCTTTTTTTACCCATCTGACAGCATTCCTGCCCATGTGCACCACAGCTATGCTTCTCCCAAAGCAAACATCCATTCCTACCAGATGAGTTCCCAAAGCAAGATCCAGACCTGGGGCAAAGTGGCAGCTTAGCTGTGGATGGGAGCAAAGGTCTTTTCCTATCCCCAGATCTTGCCACCTCACCCAGAAAGAGCAGCTACCAAACTCTATTTTTGGGTTGAAGAAACAAAATACATTTGATTTCTCTACTTTTTAGATGGAAAAAATACCCTCTAAGAGACTTTTTCTCTCTATCCAGTGGTCTTGAAAGAGATCCCAGAAGCGACTGAAAGCAGATGACCTCCCACCAGCATCAAAGCCTGGTTCAGCATCGCCTTCCCAAGGTTCTAAGCTCAGGCAGCAAATGCTGTTCTAATCTAATGCCACTCAGAGCAAAACAGGGTCTGCAAAAACACACAATGAATCCTCCCAGCTGTAGCTAAAAAGCAGGTTTCCAGCCCCAGGAAGCCCACAGCACCCTTTGATAGCTTCCAACCGCCTCCCCAGCCTGGCAGTCTCCATGGCAGCCTGGTTTTCTTGCCAGCACCTTCAAGAGAGCTGCCTGGGATACCTAAAAAAATAATAATTAGCCTCTTGCCCCAGCATGAAAGGCTCAGGCCTATTGCACTCCCTGACCCCCCAGCTCTCACTGTTTCTCTTCCACCTGTTTCTCCCCAAAAGCTGGGATGAGGTGGGAGTATCACAGCAGGGGGCTGCTCCGGGGGTTCCCCACCACCACCTCACCCTGCCTCACACAGATCCAGCACAGTGCCAAGCAAAATCCCTCGCCAGCTTGTCTGCAACCTCCCCTAAGCCACCCGCGGAATCTCATCATAATTCCCCTGGGAGCAGATGTCTTCCTGAAAATATGGGAGAAATGGGAACGGAAAAACAGAAAATGCTGGGTGCACACAAAGATAACAAGGCCCTAGAAACCAGGAAGAGGTGAATAATCCCTCCTCCTCAGCAAACAACAGACCTCAGCACCTCAGCAGAGGGGCTGAAAGTAGCAGTGGGATTGCTGTTCCTCATTCAGTATGGAATCTGCTCTTTGCTGAGCAAACAGAATAATTCAATCACCATGACAGGGTGGGGCAGACTGAAATATCCCAAACCACCTCGGGGTGGGGGGTTTCCCTTAAAGCCTGGAGCAGCTCAGTTGTGCATCACAGGTGTTGGAGGGGCAGATTTGCATTCAGAGGAAACAGCAGCTTCCTGGAAGAGAGACGGCGCAACAGGGCACGGAGAGAGAACCCAGAGATGCCCAAGGTGCTGCGGCAGCAAGATCACCCAACAAAAACCACTTCCCATAACCACAGGGAGGTTTTTACACCACCCCCAGCCCAGGAATCTGCTGCCAGGGCAGTCATCAGGTCCATCCCCACCCCGCAGGGCTGCAGCTCCTTGGGGGAAGCCGAGTCCCTTCCCCTCTGACAGGGCACGTCACGTCCTGCGGGCTCCGGTGCCCCACGGTGACGCCCAGCACGGGGCACGCTTTGCCAAGCAGTGGGCAACCAAGGTCAGCCAAGGTCAGTGCTCTCAGAGAGAGCCAAGCTGGCACACCTCCCTCCCTGGCAGTGCAGGGTGCCAGGAAGGACAGCACCAGCACCAGGAGCAGCCGGGCATGGCCAGCAGCAGCGGCCTCTGGGTACACAGTGCAACAGGCCCTGCCTGCCCAAACCCCAGGGACAGCTCTGCAGAGCGGGGCCAGCACACACACAGCTCAGGGCGGTGCAGGGGTCCTTCCTGATGATTTTTTACTTCTTAAATTATTGTTATGTCTTCACAAAACAAGGAAGATTTGATTAGAGCCTGAACTTCAAGATCTCAGCCTAAGCCAGAAGCAATGAACCTGAACCCAAACGCCATCAACAACCACCAGCCCTCCTGAGCAAAAAAAGCAGGAGAAACATCTAAACATCATCACTGGCTACTTCTCAGCTACAGCCCCTCCAGAAGCAACTGGAGGGGAAGGATGTTCTCGACCATGCTGAAGGAACAAGGATACTCATGCCATGAAGGACCAGCAGGCACAAATTCCCACCCCGGCGCAAAGGTGCTGCCCGGAGGGAGTTGTGAGGGGAGCAATGTCCCAGCTCCCTCCCGGGATACGCTGCGGGCTGGATTCACACCCGAGAGCACAGAGCAGGGCTCCGGGGGCAGCTGCTCTCACATCCCCGCTCGCGTATCGATTCGGTTACATAAATTATGCAGCACCTCTACTCCTGATTAATATTGCTAATTGAGCGGGCAAGGCGGGGGGCAGGAGGGAAATACCGTGAGGACACAGAGTCAGTCATGCACCAAGCACACTCAGAAATGCAGAAGCCGTCGTGTCGGGGTGCTGGCTGGGTCCTGCGTGGAGCGGGCGGGGAAATCGGGAAGCAGGAATTCACTCGGGCTCTCCGCAGCTCCGCTGGGCTGGGGAGCAGCTGAGGCCGAGCATCCCCGTAGGCAAGGGAGCGGTGGCCGGGGCTGCGGCCAGGCAGATGTGCGTGACACATCTGTCCGAGCGCGTCGCGGCGGGTGCTGAGCATCAGCCCAGACAAAGGATGCGGGAGAGCCCCGCACCGGCGGCACCCCGGGGACCAGACCCCTTCCCGCACCTCCTCCCGGCACCCAAACGCTCCGAGCCTGACTCAGTGTCCCCCTCCCCCGCTAATTTCAGGAAATCTGCCGGCTCCTTCGGGAAGCTTCATCCTATCGCCCCCATCGCCGCCGCTGTCGCAACACCGCCCGCAGCCCGGCGCGGCGGGGCCGGGGATGCG
>WEIU01006668.1:83282-108095 GCA_013389925.1 Aegithalos caudatus
GGAGTAGCGCAGGTTTAGGGGGCGTGGAGGGTGCGGGGCGCTTAGGGGATTCCTGGCGGGGTGCCGGGGGTGGTCGAGTCCCACCTGCCCTTGCTGCGCCCCTCGGCTGCAGCCGCCCCTGCCCGGAGCGGCCGCCCGCAGGCACGGCTCACCCTCCAGCGCCTTCTGGGGGCGAGGGGAGAGCGGCTTTCTGCTCCAGGGGAGGTTTGGCGTGGCGGTGAATCCTCCGGCCCCTCTCCGTCCCTGCCGGGGGCGGCACCAGGGCTGTGACAAGTGGCCGGGGCAGTCCCGAGGGCAGCACCGCTCTTAACAAAGCGTCTTTAAAGACATTTTTAGAAATCTCTTGGTTTTCTGACTTAAATGGCAGAGGGCATGGATCAGGCAGAACTCCAGCCAGACCACATCGTGACCCCATGGTGTTGGGATAGCACAGCGGGAAATGTAAACTGAGCACACTCCCAATTCAGGGACAAACATTCCATTACCAAGGCTGGAAGGAAAAGCAAGGGTGGTGGTTCTGCAATGCCCTGTGTCAACAAGGAAATGGCACGGTATGGGCTGCTGATGAGGGCTTGCCTGAGGCCAGGGTGCAGGTCTCTGTGTCCTCAGCTGGGCTTTTCCCTGCTGCACATAAATGACTTACTATTTCAGTCATCAGCAAAGAGATCCTTGAGTTTGAAAAGGGAGCAGGGAGGATGGGGCTGGAAAGGAGGGGCCAGGTGCAGCTGTTAGCAGGGGCTGCAGAGCAGGAGATGCGCAGTGTGTCCCCACACCTTACCTGGAGTGTTTGCAGGGTTATCAATGCTGAGAAATCAGAGTTCAATGAGGACCAGGCAGCCTGCTGCCAGATCTCAGTCCGGAGGAGAGAGCCGGGCCTGGAGGAGGATGAGGAATGGCTGATCCTGTGCTCCACGCAGGTATTGCCCCCAGGCAGGCTGTGCTCACCCTGCTGCCAGCTTTCTGCTGCCACCCAAGGGAACAAGTTCAGGAAACACAGGATTGCTCCATGAGTCCTACATGCCCACGTGCTGAAACCCTTCCATGGATGTGTTTAAGGGACTTGTGTACCCCGTGGATGGCAAATATGTAGCTCTGTCTGTAAATGCCATTTGTACTTCCATGGCCCGTGACTTGCAGTGTCTGAGACCCTTGGTGCCCTCACCTTTCCTGCCCTCCCTGTGCTTTCAAGGGCCAGTGTCTTGCTGTCACTTGGGCAGCAGCGTGAGCTGGGCACACAGGATGCTCTCACCAGACTCTGCCTCACTTCTTCTGAATCCTCTGCCCTAATACAGCACATGAGGGTGTGTGGTGCAAATCCAGATGCTCAGAGCTCAGGTGATGGGTCTGGCAGAGCAGCACATGGGCATTGCTCGAGTTTGTGCTGCACAGATTTACCAGCGGCAGGGAAGGGCAGCTGGGGTGGGAAAGTCAGGCAGGACACACAGAGTGGCTCCCTGGTCCAGAGCCTGCCATCTGTCTCTCTTCAGCCCATTCTGTCCCTCTTCCCCACGGCAGTTTCTGACTGGTCACTACTGGGCGCTCTTTGATGGCCACGGCGGCCCGGACGCTGCCATCATCGCCTCCAATTATCTGCACTACTGCATCAAGCAGAAGCTGGAGGAGATCGTGGGAGGCATCACCGAGGCCCAGCCCCCCATGCACCTCAGCGGACGCTGCGTTTGTGACAGTGACCCCCAGTTCGTGGAGGAGAAGCACATCCACGCAGCAGACTTGGTGGTGGGAGCCCTGGAGAATGCCTTCCAGGAGTGTGTGAGTACCAGGGCACCAGTCCTGCTGGCCCTCCCTGAGCCCTGCAAGGGCAGGGTCTGCAGCTCTGCTGCTGGCTGAGTAGGCTGGGACATTGGGGCAGACCTCTAAATGTGCTGAGATCACGCTGGGTCAGACCCCAAGGCCTGCCTCAGAGTTGTTTGTTGGCAGGGCTGACCCAGAGCAAAGCTCCAGTAGCTCTGTACAGTTCTGCGGGGCAGGAAGGTGGCTGTTGTCACACTCACACAGCATGTACAAGTCTGAGCTCTCCCCATCATCCTCCTAAAGCACCCACAGTGCAGGAGCAGCAGCTGTGCAGGCTGTACAGAAACAACTTTCATTGTGTTACTTTGCTGGTTTCCCATGGCCCATCCACGGTCAGTTTTGGTTCTGGATTTCTGCTGGGAGGGATGAGGCAGTGTGCCCAAAGCAGCAGCCCAGATCACACCAGTCTCCAAACTTGTTGAAACCAACAGGATGAAGTCATTGGTCAGGAGATGGAAGCTACAAACCAGACAGGAGGTTGCACTGCTCTGGCTGCCCTTTATTTCCAGGGAAAGCTGTATGTGGCCAATGCTGGGGACAGCAGGTGAGTCGTAATAAACGGGAACTTGCTGAGGATGAGAGCTGATGAGGTTTCCAGCATCTTACTGTCCTGGTTTCAGCTGGGACAGAGCTGTAGAGAACACTATTGAAAACCCACTGATGTTTAAGTTGTGCTTACAACAGTCAGGGACTTTTCAGGAACAGGCAGGGACTTTTCAGCTTCTCACCCCACCAGAAAGGAGGTTTGGGGGCACAAGAAGCTGGGAGGGGACACAGCTGGGACAGCTGACCCCAAGTGACCCAAGGCATGTTCCAGACCACGTGGCACCATGCTCAGTGTGTGAACTGAGGGGAAAGGTGGCCCCCAGCCACTGCTGGGGAAGTGACTGGGCATCAGTCAGCAGGTGGTGAGCGACTGCACTGTGCATCAGTCGTTTTCTATATTCTAATTCTTCTCATGATTTTCCCTCCATTCCTGTCCTAATAAACTTTCTTTCTCTTAACCCACAGATTTTACTTTCCTTTTTCCCAGCTATCTGCCCCACTGGGTGGGGGGCAGTGAGCCAAGTGGCTGTGTGGTGTTTAGCTGCCAGGTTGAACCACAACTGTGATTTCATCCTAGACAGCAAATGTGCAGCCCAGCCATCCCCCTCCTGCCTGGCATGGGACCTGTGGGAAGAAAGGTGCTCTCATGCCTTCTGGAACAGTTTGAGGATTTCAAGGGTCTAAAGCTGCCCAGACACAGCATTGGGGTGGTAATGCAGCAGCACACTCAGCCTGGCAGGTGTTTAAAAGTGAAGGGTGATTTCCTTCACTTGGCTGTGGCCCCCACATTCCTCTAACAGTGAGCTCGACCACTGTCAATCCAGGCAAGCACAGTTCTCTGCTGCAACAATGGAGTTATTTGACATGCAGTGGCATTTTTAACAGTTTTTGGTGTACAGCTGTTCTCTGACACAGCTGAGCTTTGCCTCTTCCCCCCTGTAGGGCAATTCTTGTCCTGAAGGACAACATTGTGCCCATGAGCAGCGAGTTCACCCCCGAGTCAGAGAGGCAGCGAATCCAGCACTTGGTGAGTGACTCCCTCCACACATCAGACAATCCAGCTGCAAGCATCCCACTGGGACACAGAGGGCTTGCAGCAAGAGGACCTCCAGCTTTCCTTGAAGGCCACTGTGTGGCCATGATGCAGCTGGCACTAGCTAGGGAGGGCTGAGGTAGAAATTCAGCCAACAGTCTTTAGTATGGGAGATGCTCATGTCCTCGTTGGAACACTTTCCCAATTCTGGTGCTAAGAGTACCAGTCCTGAGGCAGAAGCAGCTCTGGTGCCCTACTCCACTGAAGCAGAACCTGTCCGTGCTCACCCCTCCATTCCCTCCTCCAGGCTTTCCTGTTCCCCAAGCTCCTGGATGGTGAATTCACCCGCTTTGAGTTCCCACGGAGGTTGAAGGGAGATGATGTGGGCCAGAAAGTCCTGTACCGGGATTACTTCATGGAGGGCTGGTGAGTCCCTTCTGCCTGAGGGCAAGGCTGCAGCCCAGGGCAGCTTTACCTGCTCACAGCAATGGGGAAGTGAAGGGAGAAGGGGCACGTCCTGCTAGTGAGAGCAGCAGCACAATGGTAGGGAAGGATGCTGTGAGCAGCTCCCTCCTGACAGGGTGGTTAAAATCAGTCAGGATGGTCCTCCTGGTATCCGTGGCAGTGGGGCTGGTGCAGGGAGTCCCAAGCTGGTGCAAGTACAAGTTGGGGAGGAATGAGAGAGAGGATCACCTTGCCCCATCCTCGGTGAGCTGCCTGTGCACAGGGACAACACAAAGGTTCAGTCAGTCAAAATGCTCTGCTGGGTTGTACTGCCAAGTCAGAGAAACCCCAAATCACCAGTGAATTCTCTCTTCCAGGGGGTACAAGACAGTGGAGAAGGCTGATCTCAAGTATCCTCTTGTCCATGGTCACGGGAAGCAGGTAGGTTAATGCTTTACACACTGGGAAGGCACAGGCAAGTCTTGGGGGTCCTCAGTGTCCCTGTCACTCGTGTCACACTCTGGGGCACTACAGCAGACCTGGAGCTCTGGTGTTCTCCAGCACAGCAGAGTCCCACAGCCTGGACACAGCAGCTCCCTTTGCTGCCTGGCTGGTGTAACCCAGAGCCCTCTGGAGCCCCCTCCTTTCCCCATCAGCAAAGCAGACAGCAGCCCTGAGGGAGCCTGCCCTTGCCTCACTCCCCTTTGCACACAAAAATTCAATTCAGATGAGAACTTCATCAGCTCCCACTTGGGACTGTCTCCTTTAGCTTTAGTGCCTTTCCCACAAACTGTCCTGGAGGAAAGGCTGAGGAATAAGCCTGGAGAGGGAAGGAGGTAGGGAGAAGCAGTGACTGCATCAACCAACTGCATCTGCCTGCTGGGTTGAGCACAAAATCCCCTCACCTCCCCCAGCACTACAACCCCCCTGCCACCCCGTTCACTGAGTCAGTGCAGAACCTTTGCCAGGACAGACACCCCCCAGACCAACCCAGTTGTTTTTCTTGCCACCTCAGACCAAGAGCAGATGGCACCATGGGCTTCCTGAGGTCTGTAGCATTACCCAGAGCACACCGTGGGCCACATGGAACCGTTCAGTCAGGCTGTGTCTACACTCTCATCAGGCCATTGCTTCTGATCACTCCGCCAGCTCCAGAGTCTCCAGAGGCTGTTCTGGATGATGCTTGGAGAAAGGTCCTGAAGTCTTTAAAGGCACCACACCCTGTTTCAATCCTGTTCTGCTTTGTTTGGGGCCAGGCTCGCCTGCTGGGGACTCTGGCTGTCTCTCGAGGCCTGGGGGATCATCAGCTCAAGGTCATCGACACCAACATTGAAGTCAAACCCTTCCTCTCCTGCATTCCTAAGGTCAGTCACAGCACATGGGAATTTTAGGGTGGAATTAAACAAGCTGCCCCTCTGTAGGAGACATCTTTTACAGACTTGGCAGTCTTAGCCTTTCTCCAAGTACCCTGGTCGCAGTGTGTCATCTCTCAGGGGAAGTCTCATCTCCCTGATCCCTCTGTTACATTGCAGGAATTGTCACAGATTTACTCCTCTGCTTTCCAGGTGAATGTATTTGACTTTGCTCTGCATGACATTAAGGAAGACGATGTCCTCATCATGGCAACTGATGGCCTTTGGGATGTTCTGTGCAATGATGAGGTGGCCCACGTGGTCAGGAGCTTCCTTGCAGAAAACAGGACAGATCCTCAAAGGTAATACCAGCTTTGCCTTTGTTTTCCTTTCCAAAGAACTTGGTCAGACCTAAAGCAAGCTGAGATCCCACTGCCTCCCAGTCAGCTCTGGCATGACCACTCTTCTGTGATTTTGGAAACTGTCTGCTAATCTGTCCCCATCCTAAAGGAATAATTATAAAGCTGATGTCTTTAAAAACCTTGTTATTTTGACAACATAAAACCACATCTTAACGCTATACTTAAGGGGAATAGTTGTTGTATTAGCCCAAGCCTTGCATTTTTCTACCCACAGGTTTTCAGAACTGGCCAAGTGCTTGGTATGCAGAGCAAGGGGAAAAAAGAGAGGCCACCAGTGGATGCTGGATGACAGCCACGAGGCATCCTACGATGACATCTCTGTATTTGTCATCCCACTACACAACAGGGAAGAGGACTGACTGTCAGGATGACACACAGCATCCCTGTGTTCCCTTACTGTGCTGCCATTCAGCATCAGCCTGAGGGATTTCTGCTGCACACGTGTACGCTCTCTTCCAGCAAAACCATTTGCAGTGGAACCTGAAATGCACAGCCAGCACTTGGCACAGGAGGAACAAGATTAGCTCCTTAACAACGTGCAAGAGAAGCACAGTGGGCAACAATTCTCTCCCCTTTCTCATTGTTGGACCAAGGAGAACCTGCAAAGGGGGCCATGCAAGCCCAAGGGCACTTTTCCTAAGATCTCTGCGGTACAGTCACTTAAATCCCTATTTCTACTGATCCCTCTCCCTTTTTAACACTGAACAGTAAGAATCAATTGAGATCCAGCCAGTCTGAAGAGCTGGCTTTTAATCAGACTTGAACTAAGCTGAACTGGATGCATAAGCTAAAGCATCTCTCGGATCCATTTGCTGTAACGTGAGATGTGCTGAAAACCTGGGAGCTGCTGCCAAGACAGCATTGGGCACTGCCGTGCCTGTGGCATGGGAATGCTGGAGCAGCAGCCCACACCTCTTGAGACAGCTGCCATTTGTAGGCAGCACCACCTCAAACCCAGAGGATGTAGCCAGGTGAAGTTTCACCCTGGTGTACAAGCCTCCTGTGCAGATATGTGCCTTACTCTTATTTAAGAGCACTGAAGTGTATTAGTAACACAGTGTACAGATTTCTAACAAATCTTAATCCACACGTGCTGACACTTTCTCTATCCAGGTAATTTCTGACAGCAAAGCAGGTTTTGAAGCAGCAGCACTGGTGAGAACCAAGGTGTTTCAGTGCATCAGCTGATTCAGTAGAAGAGCTCCAAGTAAAGTAAAACCGGTTTGTTGCAATTTGTCTGCAGTGCTGAATCTCAAGCACTTATTCCAGCAGAAACACACTGCAGCAGACAGGCCAGAGTTGTCTTAAACTCTCAGGATTTACTTCCCAACCTGTTTATTAGCCAGGCAAATTCAGGTCTGGACAAGCTTTCCACTTTCCTGAGTCCTCAGTTTGGTTTTCATTATTCATTACACAGTTCCAGGATTCCCTGGAGAAGCAGCCAAACCCCAGTGTGATGAAAGTCCAAATAAAAGTACTTTGATTTTTTTTTTTCCCCATGTGGTGTTATTTTTGCAAGGGATTTCACACAGACCTGGGCTGGAGGAAAACAGCCTCAGAAAATTATGGGGCAGTTTTTGCTTTTGTCTTTTTCACCAGAAGCATCCCCTTACTAGAACTGCTCCAAGGGCTTGATGTCAAAAGATTATTTCCTGCAGTGGGACAGAATTCCCCCCAGGAATGGGGCAGCCTTCTCAGCTATCTGCTCATGGTATAAGCAAGGACAGAATAAAAAACATTTCTCTCCAGCTTCACTTTCCCCCCATCCTCCTAAGTTTGACCTGAAAACAAGACACAAGAGGATTTACCCATGGTGATAATACTGCTGCTGTACTCCCTTCAGTAGCTGTAACACATTTATATACATTAATTGTAATGATCCAAGATTCCTGTTACTCAAATCCAGTAAGTTATTTTCTCACCTTCTTGCTGAGAAAGAGCTCAGCTCTTCCATCCAGACCACAGGCTGCTGTGAACACCTCTCCACCTAGGGCACCATAGCTCCATCAGTAGCTGTCACAAGGCTTCCCTATCCTGATACATTCATAGAGAAGAAAAAAAAAAAAAAAAAAAAAAAAAAAAAAAAAAAAAAAAAAAAAAAGGTCCTAAAATGGGCAATTTATGGAGGGGTAACTTCAAAGAACCACAATTTCCACTACAGAATTTCTGATGCTCCAAAACAAAGGGAGATTTTTAAAAATGGATGAGTTTAACATTCCCCCTCGTAAGAAACCAGCAAGTTGTATCACACTGGAAAAATGCAGAATTTACAGCACTCAAGTGGTCTCTCTACAAAATATTTATTGGTCACAGCCACAACACTGAATTCTCCACATATGTAGTATTTTGTGACAAAGCATAATTTGACTTTATGTATTTACACTCACTGGCAAATACCACCGAGGAGTCCAACTCCCTATAGCAGCTCACGACCACAGAGACCAGTTTCTGAAAGGTTCACCAGGTTCCTGCCCCTGACCCAAAACCATGGTGAAGTCTCTTAAAGTGCTAATGCAGCCAAGAGGCATTGGAAAAGATGCCCTGCTGCTTCCAAATTTGTCACTTAATTGCTCCTGCACCCTCCAAAGCAGGGATTGGGGCATGAATCCAGGACCTGGGAGCTTCAATAAAGTAATAAAAATCTTTCAAGACTGACTTGGAGAATTAGACCTGAAATCTCCTACAACCCAGCAAGTGTGCTCAGCCACCACACTGCTTACTTAGGGGTGGGCTCTTGAGTCTCATTTCCCCCTTGTTTTGAAAAAGGTCTTTACTTCATCCCAAAGAACATGGGGGGGGGATTGACATGTCAGATTTGGAGGGGGAATGCTGTTTACTGCTTGGCCACTCTGTCAGACCTGGGAAGGCTGTTTTTCATCAGATCTGTTTCTCATTAGCTGGCAGCCCTAAGTACAGGAATTGCAGCCCCAAGACTCCTAGAGAAGTACATGAAGCTGAAAGCTAAAAGCTTTATTCACCTTTCCCATCCAACTGGCTGAAACACACAATCCTCAAGTTCCCTGACAACACTTGGCACATTCCTCTCTTTTAAAGCCAGATGGAAAGCACTCCATGCTACACCAGAGATGTCTCTGCCTGTGTGGGTGGCAGTGGGCACCAGGAAGGCACTCAGCTGCCACCCTGAACAGAACTAGTGCTGCTGTGCATGAGCCTGAACATCCCTCTTCACTCCAGAAAGCCACTGATGTGCTTGTGTATTCTCCTAAACCGCTGACTCCTCTGGTTCCCTTTTCCTTCAACATTCCATGCCACAACAGACCATGTTTTACAACACTGCAAGCAGAAGAGAGCTGAACAACGACCTCTAGACAAGTGCTCAAAACCACATTAACAAAGAGCTTTTATAGAATAAAAGACTTCCAAATGCTTCCCCGTGAAGAGTAACAAGGAATATGCCCAGAGGCTATCTGTTCACTTCCTCAGGCAAAAGACTTGAAAAACCTCAAAGTTAATTTACTACTGGACGCTGAAGTTTGACTGCTAAAACACATTACAAACCCCAAATATCTGTATTTTACAAAGCACTGCAGATACCAACGAAGGTAAAATAGCACCAAGCAGCCTGAAATGCAATACTGCTGAGTTAAAGTGGCTGAGGCCTGAGAAAACCACCTCCCTTAGCACGGGGCAGTTTTATTTATAGGCAATGGTGGGCCAGCACAGGAAGAGGGGTGGCATGAACCTCTCATCTGCCTCTCTGGCAGCAGCCTGTGTGGCAGAGGGAAAGCATCCATCACCCTGCAGGATGGCAAACTCACACCGCAGAGCTGCGGGCAGGAATGCCCCGTGTGGCAGCAGCAGCAGCGCAGCACGGATGGAGCCGCAGGCCGTGTGTGAGCCCGCCCCGTGTGGGCGGCGCTCCTGCAAGCGCTGCGACCTGAACCGAACCCAGCAGCGCAGAAACGCCCAGTGCCCATCCCCAGCTCTTAGCACAGCCCGCGTCTTCCGTGGACACGGACTACGAGGGGGGAAGGAAAGGCAAGAAAAAGCAAAACAGAAACAGCTGTTCTACAAGGCATTTACTGTTCCAGGGTCATGACGTGAACTGTATACAGCTGAGGTGAACTTTGCTGTAACATCAGGACAACTGACCTATGGAAAATACTCCAGCACTTTTGCCAGTTTGGAGTGGCACTGGAGAGCAGCGAGAACATGCCCATTACTGTCTTGTCACCTTGCCAGCTTTTCATATTTATGAGCTGGGAAGCACATGTGACTGGGCAAGGGAAAGAACAGACTTCCCAAGCTCTGACCCAGCACAAACCCAAGTGTGTTTGGAAAGGCAATAAAATACATTTTTGCCAGGCCTGCCCCAGCCTGCTGGTGGATGCATTCCACTGAAGCAGTATTTCAGGAAAAAGAAACTGGAACTGGGCTTGAAGACCAGCCTGCCAGCTTTTCTGTGCTACAAGCCCCTGAGGCAGGAGAGCGTGTCCTTCCCCACCTCTCTGCAGGGGCATTCCCTGGAGCAGGGCTACAGCAAAGCCGAGTCAACAGTCATGCCTAAGATTTTTAAAATTCATTCTGAAGACACCATCTGACAAAGAATGCATTGCTCTTTTGGAGCTATCACTGGAAATCTGCAGACTGTGATGGACTATTCACATGTCAGTTTTACCAAGAAAGGGATACCAGTCTAAGCCTGCTGTGGGATGAATTTCGTGGAGCTTATTTACAGACCAGGGGGTGGAAAACTGCATCGGTGAAAGTAAACAGCCTAGACACCTCACATTACTGGCCCACATCATATTCTTTTATATCTAAAAGTAAAAAAATATGGCCCATTCCCACTGCCCACCCACCCCATGATATTTACAAGTAAGATCAGCCGAGATGGTACATAAGGAAGATACACAGGCAGACTGTGCTTTCAGTCTCAGTGTGGTCTCTCCATCCTCCTGCTGACACTCCTTTATTGCTCGGGACACCGGCCGGACCTCAGCAGTGCCGTCTGTGCCTCCAGGATGCTGACACAGCAAACGGCAGGGAGGCTTTGGCAACCTCTGACAGCGGATGAAACCTGCGCAGTTGCGCACTAAATTGCCAAAAAAAAAGGATGACAAGATGTATGAGGTACGTTCACAGCTACCCACACTTCTGGTGCATGTTCCACTGCAAGAGAATCCAGCATCTGCCGTTGAAAACTGTCAGTGTTCACATTTGGCACAGAAGTATTTGCATCTGCGGACTGCAGTGAAACCAGAGATCCCAGACGTTAAAAACATGCACTTATGGAAAGGAACTGCACGTTCCACGTTGGAACATCGATAGCCTTGTGCACTTACAGCAGGAAAACACATAATTACAGCTTTAAAAATGCCACAAACATTTTGTAGATAAAACAGACTTCACCGCTCTAAGAAATAAGTGTCAGTTCCATCTTGGGCTAAAGCCTGCCAGGCATGGACTGGAAGTAAGAATTTGTAGCATGCTGCATCTTGAGCGTGCCAGGAGGCCAAGAGGAGCAGTCCTCACAACGGAATGCTGTAGGTAAAGGTAAGACATGGAAAATATGCAGGAACAGTCTAGGAGATGTAGGCAATTCCAAAACAATGCTTGCAATGAGGTGCTGCTGTTAGCAGTACGGGAGCCATCCGACAGCAGCTGCAGCGTAGGAATTAATCGTCGATGGTTGGCAACCAGAAGGCCTACAGAGGAGGAAAGAAAACATCTCATAGCAGAACACAAATCTCTCCTACCACACCCTGTAGGAGCTGCCACCTTCTGCAAGCACCCAGGAGAGGCACTGAGCCTTCTCAGGTGAATCTCTGGAAGGGTCAGCACCTCACGCAGCTCAGAGGAACTTAAAGCCCATTTCCTTACCATATTGGAACATGCACTAGCAAAAGTCATGAATTTTGGATTGAACTGCAGACAGGTTATAGGACCTGTGTGTTTTCCATCTAGGACAGCCACCTTCATCCCACTTTCTCCATTCCAAACATGGATCTTCCCATCCTCTGAACCTGAAGGTAGGAGTGGAAAACAAGATATGCAAGATACACTGGAGACGTCAGCAGAGGAAAAGAACATTTTTTTCTGTCAGAACTTTAGGAACAGGCAGGTCTCAACTGCGTAACACAACCTTTAGAGTTCTCCAAGTGTCACAAGGGCACGTTCAAAACATCACAGAGTTAAAACACCTGTATCCAAACAGCAGGTTTGCACCTCTGCACTGCAGAGACTCAACTACACAACAGGGCAAGACTATTCAGGTAAGGATGTTAACTACTGTCACCCAGTAGGAAAGGAGAGCTGACACCTCCAGCTGTGCAGGAGACACCCTGGCCAACCTGCACCAATGTGCAGAGGCCAAGTGCTGGGGAAAGAGTCATTGTTCACACAAGTTCTCAGTTCAGACACAGGTAAATGTCTCACTCAGTGGGCACAGAATCAAACCAAAGCCTTTACCGTGGAAAGTAACCAGATTTCAATGCACTAAGCCAAGTACCAGAAGCTCCCCTGGAGATATCTACTCTCCATATTACTATAATGGGACAAGTTTTTCACTTTAAAATTACGATTTTCAAACTCCGAGGGTGAGAACTTTATATGTTTATAATTCAGTTCTCCTTTAGACTCACTTTAAAAACGATTCCTAATAAAAATGCAAAGCATTTTCTTCTGCTTCTGTATTTGTGCCTGTAGCCTTTCAGGAAAAAAAAATTAAGAAGCACAAGTTGCAACTTAACCATACATAAAAACTGAACAGGAATAAGTGGTTTGGAACTTCTACTACTGCTTTAATTTGGATGAGCACAACAGGAGGGTAAATATGTGCAATGAAGTGCTCTCCAGAGACAAACAAAACAAAACCCACACCCCTCTTCTCTGCAATCAGGAAGTTCTCAGCCAGAACAAAAGAAAAGACGTTTGCCAAGACTATCACTCATACAGGAAAAATGAGGATCTGGATATCAAATTACCGGAAGGTTAAATATATTTGATATATCAGCCACAGAAATAAGAATAAAAAATAAAGTTCTAGGAAGGGGAGCACCACAGAGACTGATGTGACTTGTGTCCACAGGTCCCACAAGGAAGCAGGTGACTGAAGTGCCCATTGTGCTTGGTGTCCAAGGTGCAGCACCAGCCTGTACAGCAGTTTCAGGCTGATTTTTGCCACCTGCTTCCCTCAGGAGTCCCTCTTGCAGAAGGCCAGGGGAATCATACACTGGGAGCCACCAGGCTGATGCCTATAGCTTCTATCAAGGGTTCCACAGACATGGGGATTTACAAGAGCCACGTGAACAAACTGCAGCTGCCCCAGAATGTCCCCAGTGCAGAACAGCCCTGGAGGTGTACAAATGCACCAAGCTACGAAACCACTCACCCAAGCACAGACATGTGCTTTGGTCATCATCAGGAAACAGGGGATGGCCACACCACAGCCACAAACTGCTGTGAGGCAGCACATGAGGGCATCCTAGCCACAGGGAGAGGACCACTAACAAACTGTGTGACTGGTCTTGCCACAATACAGTACTCTCCTGGTTCCTTATCTATTTTGGAACTCATATATAAGAGAAGAAAAGACTTCTTGCAGGCTTTTTTGTATTTCAGTCTAGAGGACACTGCGCAATCTAACAAAACAGAACACTGTCAGTGCAAAGAAAGCTTATAGCTGCATTGTATTATTTAAAAACATTCTGTTTCCCAACAGACACAGCTTTAGCCCTAAGGAACACACCAATTATTTCAGAGCACTGAAATTCTTGCCAAGAATTATCTTACCTATCATGATGAACTGAGAGTCTGGTGTGAATGATGCCTCCAGTGTGACAGCCTTACTATTGTTATAACCCTGTGGCACAAAACAGGAGAATATGTAGTAGAGAGTGTGTCCACAGCAATCTCACAAGCCAAGGGCACCTGCTCCCCAAACTAAGAGCAAGTTTCCAGCAAGAAGCTCAGGCAGCAGGCTCACCCCGAAGGTGTGCAGGACAGCTCCTTTGAAGGCATCGATGAGGCGGATGAAGCCGCCGTTGGTGGAGATGAGGATGAGTTTCCCATCATTGCTGAACTTCAGGCCTGTCCACTCACACGTTCGGTCATACTGCATCTTAAACGTGGCAAAGGGCCCCTGCATACAGAGAGCAAGGGGCAGGTGTGAGGAAGGAAGGCTATCCACTGCTGCTAACAAGAACCTGCTTTTAACCTTAGCGCAGGAAAACGTTTCAGGTCTTTTACAAGAAAATCCTTAGCCCTGAGATACCAAAAGACAGTGTCAAGGCAAACATGTCACTGCATGTATGAGTTTCAGCATATGAATCCAGTTTCCAGAACATAAAAAGAGTGCAACAGGCTGTTTCAATCAGACAGTTTCATACTCTATCAAAATCAACAGCAAAAATTAAATTAAGGTAGGAATAAGTTTTCAAACAAGGTTGCTAAATGGAGTTCGAGAAAGAGTCTGAGCCAGTGTTATTGTTATCTGAGTTTTGAAACCATGGACCTAACTATGCTCAGTGCTTATTCAGTTCAGCTGCCCACATCACTACAGATTCCTTTGAAATTTCCATCCTTTCTGACAGTCCTGGCTCAACTTTGCCAGTGTTCCTCCAGAATAAGCAGCAAGGAAAGAAAGGCCAAAACCAAACAACAAAGAGCCTGAACTGGAGTTTGGAGCAGGTTCAAGAGTTAGCACTTTAACACTGATTAAGAGTGTACCTCAGGATTTGTATCTCCTCCTGTCCATGTGTGCTGACTGAGAACTCTCTGGATGCCAAGGAGGCATCCCAGACAGGAAGCTCAGGTACACAACTCCAGCCTCTGAGCACTGAGTTAACATTACTTCTTGCAAGACAAAAGCTGTAAGAAGGGAAGTTAGGGTACCTCACCTTGTCAAAAGAACGGAGATCATAAAGCTTCACCATTTCAGAATTGACTCCAGCAGCAAAAATCAACCCTTCTGGGTCAAAAGAACACACTGGCTTCCCTTGGAGATGCATTAAACCCTAGAAATAGAAATAGCCAGAATTCTTTCGCAAGACTGACGTTCCCATTCCTACCACCTCCCTTTGAGTCCACTGTGAACAGGACAGCACACAAGGGGTACAAAAAAATAATTTCAGTTGTAAATATTGAGGTTTTACAAAGGTTCAGAACTCAGCTTTCTCAACTTCACATCATCATACAGAGTTTCCAATTTGCTTCAGTGACAAAGTTTATACCAAAACGAATCAAGACCTCATTCAAGGTGTCATGCACTCCCAAAGTCCCCAGAGAAGGGAGGCTGATATGGCTGTGTTAAATAACCATACCAAGCAGCAGCACAAAACACTGCTGCTGGCAACAACAAGTGCTCTACCACTTATGGGTGCACAAGAGAGGAAAAAGTACTTTGAAAGCAAGGGAATGTCACTGCTGAGCTTTACATGCCTGTTTAATGAAACCTCATACCTGCTGGAAGCCAACAGACCTTACATATTAAAATTGATAGGTAACTACAAGTGCTTATTTTTAATGTTATTTTTTTTCTTAAGTCACATAGTAGAAGACACTTGAGAAAATTTGGTAAAAGCCAACAAAACGTAATTTTCTGTGTCCTGAGTAGGAGTCTGTGCATGTTAGTCAAACATTTTTATTAAATGTGTGCACATAAAACAAGAACTCATCTTTGATTAAATCCATAACACATTTAATAGTTTCTGCATTTTTCTTTCTTTCTCCATTTCTCTCTAGATAAAGTCTAGAAATTTTATGACTTCCTTTCTTTCCCTCACAGGACAGTTTTCCCTGTGGTCTGTGAAAGTAAGTGAGCTCAGCCAATGCTCAGGGCCCTGCTGAGTGGGCCAGCTCTGGTTTCCTGGGAATATTTCCAGGCAGTCTGGCTGCCATCTCATGGACCAATTGAAAACTACAAGTAACACTTCCTCAGCCTGTTTCCCAAACTTGGCTGCATGCAGCTTCCAGTTACAAATCCTAGTTTTACCATTCTTACAAGCTCAGGCACTAGCACAAATCATAGAATTGCTGCTGCATTTACAACCCTATCTTATCTGCAGCAACTTGGAGATGGAGATTCCTCCCAAAGGAAACCTACACACTGTGCAGTTAAAGGCATACTCCCCCCAAAAAAGCAGAATTAAGATCTGCCAGAAAAGGCTTGGTTTGAAGGACAATAAAAACATTTAGTAAGAAATTGAACTTTTTTCTTTCTCTTTCATTTACAGTTCCATCATCTGGAATAAGCAAAGAGCCCTCATTAGCAAAATGGTCCAGGAGAGATGGGGAGCCTAACACTAGGTATCCAGATACCAGGACAAAACAACTCAGGACCACTGAAGGTAGAGATTCTACTTCCAATCTTTCATTCCTGCCACTGCTGCCAGTTGTATTTTTCTCAGCCCTAACAAGCCTGCTTCCACTAAAAAAAGGTAAAACATTCCAGCAAAATAAGTAAACAAACAGGGTCCTGTCTTGCTATCAAGTCAAATCTGCTCACAAACAGTTCTGATGAACAGCAGAGGTGATGCAGGGAGCTGGCAGACCATATGGCTGCTGTGTTACTTTAGATCACCAGCTTCTTCATCAAATTCAATTGCATCAAGAAACCAATTTTAGACACACACTACAAACACTCAGATAAGATGAATTCACAACACAGGAGGGATGCCAGCTCTGAGAGAACACCCTCTGCCTAAGGTAGCAGCCTGATGAACAAGGTGGTGACACACAGCCCTTCTCCTGTTTCATCAGCTGTGGGTGTTATTCCTTGCCCTCCCCAGTGCCTCTCCAGCAGAGACACAGGGGAGAGCAAGTGGTGTTATACAAGTGACACACGTACATTGCACAGAGGTTCCTGATCCAGGCTCCTTCAGAAAGGTGTCAATGCTAAATCAGCAGCACACACTTCTGGCAGTATTTTTAGTTTGTTACAAACACACTTTTTATCCTTCCAACTGAAGGATATCTATTTTTTATCATTCCAACTGAAAATTCAACACATTGTGCACATGAATTTTATAACCCACCTGGCAATTTGGAGAGCGGAGATCCCAAAGCCGAATGGTTTTATCCAGAGATCCAGAAATGAAAGTATCATCCACAGGAGACATGGAAAGAGCAACCACTCTGCAATGCAGAAACATGCATCAGAGACAAACCAAAGAAGTGAATGGAGCAACACCCACCCCAACAGCTGTGTACAAACCCATAACTGAACAAAGCAAAAAGCAGCATGAACCAAGTGTAATGGAACTCAAGCCCATTACCATCCCTATTTCAATTCCTCCAGTCCTGTCCCCAAGCCACACCTCACCTTTTCGTGTGCCCCGGGAAATACCGAATGTATTTGTTGTCGTGCAGGGAGAGGTATCGGATTGTGTCTGAAACATAAACAAACATAAGCTTTATTAAACCACCAGCCCAAGGTTATCTGAAAGTGACCACATAAAAACTTGCTCCCCAGAGCAATAGTAATCTCACTGCAGTGCTTAAGTCTGGTCGTTTAATTTCAAGTAAGACTTTGAAAGAGAATCAAGTTAGAAAAAGACATCAACCAACTCAGATCTTAAGGAGAACTGAAAATTAGGCAACAGGGAAAGATACTTCCCTTAGTCTGAAGTCATGTTACATCTAAAAAAACAACTCTCATGTGATTTATGCATGGCAATTTCAATGGTGCTAAAGTATAAGTAGCAGCAGGTTTTATTCCATCACTTTCACAAAATGGAGAGTATCAAATTTACAGAGTTGATGCTACCACTTTGTAATTCTTTGCTCTCTTTCTAAATACACATTCAGCAAACAAGTCTGCAACTAAGCAGTACACACAGGAAACATACAAATTCTGGCATTCAACTAAAGATAAAACCAGTAACTTCAAAGCCAGGACAAGACCATTAAAAACTAGCAAATCTCTCTTCTTTTTGTTTAATCTGACAATCGACAGCTTCACACTTTCTCTGCACTTACAGCAGCTAAGCTCTAAGAAGAGGACAGGGTAATCTAAAGCTCAGTGCACTTCAAGCAAGCTTGAACATGAATCAAATAGATGAGAGCAGCAGCACAACATTTCTCAAGTGCCAATTTAATCCTGAGTATAGGTGAACATATCAAGAGTAGCCCACAATTCTAGGAGATGCTGTTGAGACTTCCTCCCCAAAATCCCCAAAAAAGAAATCCTTCTAAGAGGAAACAATTATTAAAAGACAGAAGCCACTTTTTATTCTTTAAGTGCAGACTCCGTACTGCTGGAACAAGTCCTGTTGAGGGTCAAGGACTATTTTACTTTTCATTCAGAAGAACATGTGCCAAGAGGATGCAACATGTACTGGGCATTTTAACAGTCAGAGGGGCTACTGAGTTCAGAATGTTTGGGAAGGCTCATTCAGCAAAAGTTTCTATTTGTGAAAAAATTATCAAGTTCTCATTTTTGCATCAAGCTGAGATCAGAGGTCTAAACCACCTTCCAGTATTTGACAAGCAAACTGAAGCTGATTGAACAAGGAAATGTGGTACTGGTGACAGACAGGTCTGAAGGGTTCTAAGTGACCTGAGGTGATAATCCAAAACATAAATCCCTAACAGCAGGGACTGGATAACACCAACACGTTTCAAACTTGCTGTTAAGACTCATCTCCAGTTTTTCCTGCAAGAACTGTCATTACCTGATCTCCGAAGTATCCATGCAGAATTCCATCCTCCTTTGCTAAAGAGGAAGCCCTGGGGAATTGTGCTCCTTTGTGATCCTCCCTGCTGGCAGTGCTCTGTCCCAGGCAAGGCAGTGGCCTGTACAGTTATCTCCTGTACCGGGTGGTATCATAGACCCTCAAACTGTACAAACTACTACCTCAGCCTGGAAGCAGGCAACAGGAAACAAATCCACAGGTCTGGAGGAAATCTTCACAAGTAGATTGGTAGCAATTCAACAGAAAGAATGCTTGGAAACAAGCACCAGCATTCCCATAGCATGTTACTGAGGTGATTTTCCCTCCCAATCCCTGCAAAACAGGTTAATACAATGCACCTTGCCCATGACCACATGCACGAGGGACTACAGAGCACCTGGACTCCTACAGAACACACTGCTGGTTTTATTAAGGTTACAAGTTGTAACAGCAACATTCTCACATTGTCTCTTTTTTCTTTTCTTCTAATTAAGTCTTCACCATAATGCTACCCTCAGGCAGGAAGACTTAAGTCTTATCAGTGCTTATAAACAAAAACTCAAAATGGCATTAAAATGCTTCATTAGATTGTTAATTATTAGGTATTGTAAATTAAATAACAGTCAAATACAAAATGTGACACACAGTAATAACATCATTAAAAAATAAGTAGATTCTGAAACAGACTAAGAAGACACATGCTTCCTGTGACACTTCTAATCCTTTTACACCATTATATCAAATACTGGTGGAGACTTCCTTGTTCCTCTAGTTTCAGGCCCAGCTTGTTCTAGCTTAACCTGACTTCCTAACTCTTAACTTCCGTCTTCTCTAAATTCACAGCCTTTGCAACTCCTTTAGTAGCCCAGCATACATCACAAGGCACCAGCATCTCTACTATTTTCATCTCTGCAAAGGAAAAAACAAACCAAAACCTCTACTACAGAAATTATGAGTCTACAAGTACAATGTTAAAATCCATCTGTAAAGTGCTGTGCTAAGAGACTTGCTCATTGCAAAACTCTTAGACATTGACTACAACAAACAAAACCAAGACTGAGCTTTGTGGCTTCCCCCAGGCTTAGCTGGTGATCTCCTGAGTTACCTGAAGCTCCTGCCCTCCCCTCCTCTACAGCTGAGCTGTGTGCACCAAACAGAGCCCTGGCATTTGGCCCAGCTGCTCCTGCCACCTCACTCACAAGTAAGAAATGAAGGTGCAGAGGCCAGTGACAGCACTGATACCAACAGCAACTGAACAGCACAATGAAGAACCCAGGTTCTATCACCCTAACAATGTTTATTTAACCCCTCAGTTATTGCAGCACTGAACAAAACATATAAAGAGGCTCAAGGGATTAGCATCAAGCTGTACATTAGTGTTGGACATTTATTCCCTCCCCTGCCTCTCACAGAGCTCTCAACACTGAAGAGCTGCTATACCTTTTCCCAAATCTTTAGCACTAATTATCCAGAGATGTAGTGTAAGGAGATTAATATGCTCCACTCCAGTGGATCACTTACCATCTATTTTGTTGGAGCTGTACACGACAGTGTTGGCAGCATGTGTGTATCTGATGAGGTCCACTCCATACTTCTTACTGTACAGGGTCCTCTTTGGTCTGTCAGGAGGAAGCAGAAATAATTGCACTCTCTGCAACACAAATCTCAGCACAAATCTCACATCAACAAGGCTTGTTCCCACTGAAGCATTACATCATTGTTTCAAGAAATCAGATATACAAAGAAAGAAAAGCTTTTGTATTTGATTTTCAAACAAGGATCTTGTTGTTTCTCCAAGACTATCCCTAGGCTTGAGTTCTCTGTATTACCAGCAAAATGCACGTGTCTCCTCCAAAAATTCCTTTTCCTATGATGCCTACTGCAAAAAGAAAAGGAGGAGCTAACATAATAAGCACAGCAAGCAGCAGTGCCTTACTGTTCCCTTGCCCATTCAAATCTCCCATTCATCTGCTGCTTATTTTAGATTGAGTATAATTTGTCTTTGTTCTCTGTTACTTCAAAACCTAGAACAGGGTGTCTCGTTCATGGGGTATCAACCCAAACAGATTAATACACCAGTCATCTGTGACAGACATAGTAACATAGGGACTTTTCCAAAGCACTGCAGAATTCTGCTTGTATCCAACCTTAAGGCAGGAAACTCCAATTTAACATAATGCAACAGAATGAAAAACACTCCAGTGAGAGTGAACACAACCTACAGAACTGGGGTTTTGGGGGTCTGGTAAGCAGGTAATGCACTGCAGTACCTGACATTTAAACTGCAGAGAAGGCTTAGAAGCAGCTGGCCAGTAAGGGAATTTCACAGCAGTGGTGCCTGTTCGAGCAGTGCAAGGTCCCCACCACCCTCCTTCCCCTCTCATCCTCAACAGGGAGCACCAAGGTTTCAGAGCTGGGCACTGGGCCAGCAAGGGTACTGATCAGCACCACAAATACCATCTCTTCTGGGAGTTATTTTTAATCCAGAAATTCCTAACTCTGGTTATTACACAGGCCCACAAAATATTTTACCCACGCAGGCAAAGACAACAGCATGGGAACAGAAACAAACAGCAGGAGCAGTCAAAACCAACACTGCTGCCAAGAGAAAAGTTGGTCAGGCTACACCCTCAGACAAGATATTCCTATTATGCTGAACATTTTCCTTTCTTCATTACCCTCAACCTGACACACCCAAATGAGAGCACGAGGTGGAGACTTTTCATATCAGAAAAACCCCAGACATTCATTCTTAAATATCAATTCTCAAACAGCAGAAGCCACAGGGCTTTGACTTCAAACAAACTTGCTGGGGACAAACCCCCATGAAGTGAAAGCCAATACAGCCAGTGCAGTGAAAAGCCACACACCCACCTGTACCACAGACCAAATCTCCACTGATTCTTCCCCAGTTCCTCCAGCAGTATTTTCAAACATTCTTCAGATCCTAACATGCCACACACTGAAGAAACCACACCTAACTGAACTTTTGACACACTAACATTATGTGTGATATACTTCCTCACACTGCTTTCTGAAGTTACCTCAGCTATCCTGCTGACCAATCTGGTGGGAATAAAACTCAACAGCAAACTAAGTAAAAAACCTCAATCTCAAAATATATTATACACATTATATTCTCCTAGTTTGGCTTTTCCTTTTCTATTACAAGTTTAAACCCCAGAAGATCTATTTAGAATAAATTAATATAGACAGAGACAATAAAGATCAACAGAGAGACAGAAGCACATTTAGCAAAAAGAAGGAAAAAGTTCTGTGTTCTAGGAAAGGTGAAGTTTTCATGTAAACTGATACAAACAGAAGTGTGTCGCTGCTGTTGCCACTCAACTATTTGAAACAAAAACAAGAAAACTAAGCACTTTTTAACAACAAATCACAATCACTAAACAATTCCAAGGTCAAGGTCAATCTATCCAGTCCACCTACAAACAAAGAAATATTGACAAAGAAAAATACAAGATCTCGGTCAAATCTGTTACAAAGATGAAACAAAACACAGACAAGGTTTGTGGCATCATCCATGCCCTGGTTTGAGTCACTGCTGCTGGGGTTAAACATCACCCACGAGCAGGAATGTGGGTGTGCCCAGCAAACACCACAAGGAAGCAGGAGTCCTGATCCACTTCAGTTGCATCACCACCACACAACTGATATACACTAAAACACAAGTGAAACCTTTACTGGAGCACCATTCTATCACAGCAGGATCACCAGTGTGCAGCCAGGCTGCTCCCAGCCCCAGGGACTGCTGTACATCCCAACACACAACTGTTCCACAAGGTTTCACAATGCTTCCTGAAGCCCAGACAGACCCCAGTTATGCTCCTGAGCCAGCCTACTGTGGAGGGATTTGCTCATGCAGGATGGGTTAAAAATTTAATAATCATTTAGTTGTTTTCACACATTGAAGTAGAAGTGGAAATGGGGACCAAAATTTCTGGCTGCTCATGTCAGCTGCCCAAGCCCAGAACAATATGATAAGCAGATAATCTTGTCCTGTCAGCCCTTGGCTACACAGCACTGTTTCAACTGTCCTGACACTGCCAGAAGCTGAGGATCACCAAGATGGGGCTGGACTCACTCTCACAGGGCTGCACAGCTCATTCTGCTGTGGCAAAACAGAGCAAACTAGGTGAGGATACTCCTGAAGTACAACCAAACAGCTGCATTTTAATTCTACCAACAGAGCTGCTCCTTAACAGAAGACACCCACCAAATTTTCCCACTTTTGCACAGGGAAAGGCATTGATTTTCAGGCCATTTGATAAAGTAGGGTATCCTATACTGAACCCCACTAAGAAGGACATTTAATTTCCTCCTGGCCATTATATCCAAGCAGGTGAGAGTTCCAGGCTCTTGAAATTGTGATTTATAAGGAAAAATAAACTAACAGCAAGCCTGAAACAGCCACAAAAATAATTACTCAGCGACCTGAAGTATCCTCTTCACATGAATTTCCAGTGACAAAGTAATTGAAAGCAAAACTTTCCAGGTTAGAGAACCTGGTTAAGTGTATCCTGCATCCCAAGTTACCCCTAAATCATAGCTACACCTTTAAGCCAGTTGATAGTGGATGAGAAGCTTTCAAATCATTTTAAATTTTTATAACCACTAGAGAACAGCATCCTGACACAGAAGTTACCTTGAAAGTACTCTCACTGCCCCACAGCACTGCAGCTGAGGACCACTGATCTACATTTAACTTAATTAAAGCAAACCCTCTGACTACCTAAAGCACTTCAGGATTAGATGGAGATTGGAATGCAAGGGCCAAGTGCCTCCCAACCCACCAAACTATTCCTTACACGTTTGAAAGGGGAAGAGCAATCAATACCATCTGCATTAACATCACTCAGCCATGCTACTACTGTATATCATTAAGATCTGGGATACAATCCATGGCACACTCCATATGTACAGAGTTGCATCAATAAAAATGAAATATTTCCACCTCAGAGTTCATTCTAGCAGACGGGGAACACCAACTTTAATGTGTAAAGCAATCAAACTACACAGAAGTCTAAAGTAACATATAATAGATGTGCCACAAAATGAAGAGAATCTGCAGGAGGAAATCTTTCCTCCCAGCAAGGATGATGTCTTGGCCTGCTTGGAGAAGCAGGAGGGTTACTAGAAATTACATACAACACTGATATATCTCTATCTTGGTGCTCCCAAGCCATTTCCTTTTCATTCCTGCATGACCCTTTCTATTCCCTGTCCTACAATGCACACATTTGCTTTCCTTCCCAGTCCCGACTTTACAAAAAACCAAAACCAGCCAACAACCTCAGAACTACATCTCTAGACCAATAAGCACGTGAAAAATGTAAAATCTGAAGGAATTTAAAGCAGACAAATGCACACATGTGCAGAGAAAGGTGTTAACGTCATAATGACACCATTTGGCTCAAATTGTTCCAGCTCTCAGACTACAAACGCCCTCGGTGTTGGTTTCCCTCTTCTGCAGAGGAGCACGGGATCTCAAGTGCTCTGCAAATTTCTGAGAGTTTATCCAAAAAACAAGATGAGCACCGTGTGATCGACAGTAGAAGATAAAAGCGGACAGTTAAATGAGAAACAGAAACACACCCTCAGCTCATTAACCTTACGTAACAGAAATCAATCAACACCTTAACTGATTACATCTAAACTAAGACAATGTTTGAAGACACAGACAAATCACACGGATTTTAGCTGTGCTTTACAGATAAGGACACAACTATAGAAAATGATTTAAAACAGAAGACCACGTTTACCTCCTTTACTCAGGAACTGGGTTTTATGGAAAACAACCATTTAGAAGTTATAGTGATACATGCCACATTATCTGCACCTTTTGGCCTAAAGCATTTAGCCAAGAAGTTACACTCAAATGAGGCGTTAAAAGGGCACATCCACACACTGCTCATAACAACCACCTCTCCATTAATTAGCGAGACTTGACCCCAGGGAAGCCCGAGAAGTCAGTTTCACACCGGTAGCAACCCCGAGACCTGGAAATGTGACCAGACTCAACCCTTGAGGCTTAGCAACTGTTTAGCTCTGAGAGAAAGGAACTTTCGCTTACACTTACGAAATTATCACCAGTCTCCAGCCTACCAAGGTAACGAGCACACCCGCAGAGCGGGCAAACCCGCGCTGCTGCCATTCCTGCCGCGGGGATTCTACTCAGGAGCCTACGCTAAAAAACAACAGGACAGAAAGAAGCTGAAGCCAAAGCTCACCGGGGAGATCTGTGGGCACAGCTTGTCCCCAAAGACCCCTCGCACCTCGTGCCCCAGACACTGCCGCGGACCCCGAAGGCCATCGCCCCCACCCCCGCCACTCACTTGCCCTCCTGACAGTCGTAGAGAACGATGGAGTCGTCGTCGCTGCTGGAAATGACAGTCTCGCCGTTGGGGCTGAAGTCGAAGCAGTTGATCTTGTCCGAGTTCTCGCGGAAGACCTTAGCCACGCGGAAGCTCCGCAGCACGTTGTCCGTCAGCTTCATCCCGCCCGCCGGGCCGCGCCGAGCGAGGGCGGCGGCGCTGAGGGCAGCCGGGCGG